>MJUU01049299.1:487651-594212 GCA_002080025.1 Modiolus philippinarum
TATGGGAAAAGCATATATTTGCTATCTCCTCTGAAGCTACTGAAGCAAATTGAACCAAACTCTACAGGAATGATGTATGGAAGGTCTTTTATGTAGATTGCTGAAATTTTTCCGATTCCCTCAATAATATGGCTGCCAGCGCAGAACATAGTCTAACATGGGACCCTATGGGAAAAGCATATATTTGCTATCTCCTCTGACGCTACTGAAGCAAATTCAACCAATCTTTACAGTAAGGATGTATGGAAGGTACTTGGATCTGACAAAAAAGATAGCCTACAGTGCAGAACATAGTTTAAAGTTGGAGCCAGGAATGAGATAATCATCCTTATAATCATCATAGAAGGTCCTTTGCAAAAATTATTCATTTCAATAGGATCAGACAAAAAACACGGATGCTAATGAAGAATATAGCTAAAAATTTGACCCCATTGGTAAGAAAACATCTTTTTTTAGTCATGAATGGTGTAGAAGCATTTTACCAGGTGAGCGATACAGGCTCAGTCTCTTAGCCTCTAGTTATCATCGCTGAAACTATTTTAAAAATTTTGATAAACCATGTATACCCAAACTTAGCAAACTTGTCTTGAAACTCTTAATAAGCCGGAAGTTACTAGTTTTACTGTCAAAAACTTAGAATCCATTCATATCCAATCAATTATTACACCAAAGATACACTATATTCCTTTCTTTTTTCTTTTTTTTTTGAAGTTATAGAATTAGGTAGAAAAGAAAGATTTTCTGCTTCAATGTGCGATTAAGAACTGTTGATATATTCGAATTTCAACATTGTCATAAGTAGATACCTTCTGATATGTATATTTGCTAGTAACATAGGTTTTCAAAGATATTTTGCATTATTCCCTAGTATTCCACCATTTTTTTCATCAAACTTAGCTACTAAAATTGCAAAGTTATACGTGATAAATGCTTGACTAAATCTGCTGTAAAAGTCTACATATATATGTTATATTGAAATTCCTTGTGAACAATTGATCAGGTGGTAAAGTTGGGACCCAACTTAAAATGGGACTCCATTGGAAATAATTTATGATACAAAATTTTGTAAACAATACTCACATATTAACAAATATATTTGGATATACCTTTCAAATTATAGAAGCAATCTGAATGAGGTAAAGAAACCGAAAAGCGAACAGGAATAGTGTAGAGAAGATTTTAATTGGCAAATAAAAATAAAATACTAGCTTTACTGCACTTAATGTACATGTTTATTCCCCATTATAAGGGGAACCCTTACCTTATACTTTTTGAAAGGGGTATGGAATTAGATATTTCAGATCGAGTGCTTCGGTTGTCATGGAAACCAAACTTTTAAATCAAATTTTAATTTGGTGTTATAAAAAAGAGGTGTTCAATTTTGAAATTTTCTGATTGTTTGTATCATGTGCTCCTGAGCAGATTAACTTAAACAATTTACGTATAGGCATTTTAAGAAGCATTTTGTCAGATGAACGACACAGCTGAGCCACTGGGTGCTATTTTTCAATATTTATTTTGATGTGTTAAGTGTCAAGAAGGGCAACAAGAGTAGAAATATCAAATGTTTATTGTGTCAATATTTTAGTCTGTGTCCAAACGTAGTTTTGGGGGTGTGTCGTAGCTTATTCGAAATTGGTTGACTTGATGACAAGTTTAAAAATGTATAGAAAAAAGGGGAAATCACAATCAGAAGGTGGATCTTTAATATACATGTTTATCCCAGAACCATCAATTCTATTTTATCTTCGTGCACAGGTTATATAGTATTTTTCTCTCATAAAATGAGATTTGGTTTTACGTGCAGATGCATAGATTTAGCAGATTTCTTAAACAACAAATATTATGATTGTAAGAAATATTCCCGTATTCCGATGCTAATTTATCTATAAAATAGAAATCCAATTCTTATGGCAGGCCACAAATGTCAGAGAATTGACAAAATCTGGCTTGCCAAAGATATGTATTTAGTTAAAATTGATATGATATCTGACAAACAAACATTCTTAGACTCCAAAGTCGTAGATAAATGACTATAAATTCAACAAAAACACGTTTTCTCAAGAGGCTTCGTGACAGAAGAGGGCAAAAACCATGCTATAACCAAATCCTTGGTTCTTAGATTAATAGAATAGATTGCAACATAATCGCACGATGTGATGCAAATATGAATAAGATTGTATCAAATTCAGTATCACACCAGATACGGTTTCCATTGGTTTATATAAATAAATGAATGGTAGTAGCCGTTAATAGACATTTGTGAAACTGCGGGAACGATTTAATTTAGAATGGCTGAAAAGGAAGTTATTAAAATTCGCCATTATAATTTTACAGACACCTGTAATGCATTTTGATCAAAACGAACATGATTTGGTTATAATGATTTTAAATGTTTCATTTTTTTAATTTGACTAAGTTCCGTTTTGTCTGTATGGGCGTATGACATTTGCGCCGATTTTATGAATTTCACATTTTTCATTCGCGCCGATTTCATTTTTTTCATTTGCGCCGATTTTATTTTTCATTTGCGCCGATTTTTTTATATAGACACAAGTAAATAACATGTAGTATGCATTAAAAGAAGATATGTTGGTTAAACCTGGAAATAAGTGTTAGTGTGTTACTGCCTTATTTCAAATATACACACAAATGTACTTCATTTTCGGTATTTTGTTACTTTTTTTACATTTAGTTTTGAAATAGCAAAGGTTGAAAATTCCAAGATAAAAAGTGGAGCTTAAAAATAATAATTAACTACGAAAGATTTATATCAAATAATTCTACAATATTTTGAAAATATTGGTTTAATCTGGCTATAAACTGTGAAGTATGGTACTGTACTTTACTGATACCAATGTAGTACCAATACGTCTTGTAAAGCTAGACATAGCCTCTACAGGTTCTGTTGGTATGAATATGTACTTAAAACACGTGCATTTATATTTTTTATTCCATTGTTATTACCCTCTGTGATTTATTTTTTATCCATGTAAGCTTTTTGCGAAAGCAATTTTTAAAATTTCATCACTATAGTGTGAACAAATGAAAAAAAAACTTGTATTTGACACAAAATCGACAAGTAAATAATCGGCGCAAATGAAAAAAATAATCGGCGCAAATGAAAGAAATAATCGGCGCAAATGAAAGAAAAAATCGGCGCAAATGAAATGCAAATCGGCGCAAATGCAAAACGCCGGTCTGTATAGTTTCAAAATTTGCTGGTATAGTATCGATTTTTTTTTCTTGTTTTTGTGATTTGAAATCGAAATTTCACAAAATGTTTCTTGTGCATAGCATACAGCATTGAATATTAAGCGTTCTACTGTCACAGCCCAATTACAGATGGAGTCGGGAGTTTTATGTTATTTACCTACTGAAATGATTTTATAGACACTTGCATTAACTTTATTACATTTGTAGGAAACGTGATAGTAATCACATCGGAACCACATGTCCACCTTGCGGACATATCCAGTTAATGTGATTACCAGAGCTGGGGCCGCCCAGACAGTGGTCAGTGAGACCGTTAACACTACAATTATTTTCCGATAGTGTCCTATTTCTACGAGACCCACAGAAGACGGGATATACATGAAATTAGAGAAATTGTGCCTGATCAGGCAGAAAGTTTTAATAACTCAAAGGTCTGCATAACATCTTTTCTATAGATGTATGGCAGACACGAGTGATATTTGATATTATTTTATTTGTAGATTTGCTTTAATCTAAAATCCATACAGTAATGTATTCAATCATCTTTATAATTGCTTAATAGAAGGTGAAATGATAATTAATACAATTAATTGATAGCATATTTTGTAGTCTGCCAACATTATTTCTATCGCTGGAATAGCAATACCAAGTACAAATTGAACATATTAATAAAACTTCTTTGGAATTAAGCTTTCTCATTTCAAATATATACGAGGCAAACTAGTGTTCCTGTGTCTTTGATGCTTTTAGTTTTAGTATGATTTCATAGTGATTTCCGCATACCAATAACAATTTTTATATCTCTATTACATTTATGTTTGGTCACATGACAGATATTACGAAATATATACTTAATTGTCAATTGTATTTTTATCCCTGTCATAAATTTTGATAAAATCATTTTAAGATGATGTTTCATTGAAAGGTATGCAGTGTCTCCCGTCTGGCTCTCTTCGTTCACAAAAAACATGCTGCGTGAAGATGCACCCATTGTGCTTCTATTTTGCGTGGTGTTAAAGACAAGACAACATGTCGTAACCTCTGTATATATCGCTTTATATAATATCATGACAGCTCAGCCTACCATTGTGCGTGTTTAATTTAGTTCATGCCAAATAGGGTCAGTTTATGAAACTTGCACTTCACCTTTCATTAAATTATAACTCCAGGTTGTTATTGGTGGAAAATCTACCCCCTTATCACATAATCTTTGAAATCAATGCCTTATGATATGTGAATTATGGGTATGATTTTTAAATGCTCTTTATCATACTGAAAATCTATTAAACGACACTGTTGAAATTCGGTAAAATAATATTTTCTATCTGACACAAAAATTATAATTGTCACGCAAGACACGCTGGAATACATTGACACGGGGAGGAAAGGTACGTACCAGTCTCTTTTTTTCACAACTTTTGGCGTCCCTTTTCATACGACAGGAGCCCTCATTGGAATATCCCTAAACCAATTTTCAAATCATATGGGTAACATGTTGTTCATGTATATATATATATAGAATCTTGGCGGTGGTAATCAGCAGACTTGACCTTTTTAGTTTACCAAGCCTTATATCGAGATTGAAATATTGCTTAATTTTCATAAAATGATTTGTACGAGAAAAGTAATCGTGTTCTTGAAGAGTTCCGTGTTTTTACCTGAAGTTGTTGACAGCATAAATATTCCAATTTTGATGTTCGAGTCGTCGTTCAAGTCAAGGTGATGTTTTGCTACATAGTGTACGTTCAAAACGTGTACTTCAATACATGTACGTGGATTGGTGCAAGTCACAATAAAACCAAATCTCAAAACTCATAAAATCACAAATTTCATGATTATAAAGTCGGAGATATCAGTGTTTTAAGTCCTCTCTGTATAAATTCTAAGTGTATGTATTTTTGTATTAGAAAACTTGACAAATTTGATTTCGTATTTGTAGAGACTTTTTCTCATGTGAATTTACTCCATATCCCTTCATTGCTTATAGGATCTTCTTTAGAATGTATATAGCTAAGAGGCATTTACATACAATCTACTTTTAGTCCTTGGTGGTATTCACCAGTCCAGTATTCCAGTGCTTTAGGGGCTGGCCGAAAAAAAAAACAATTAAATTATATGAAAACTTGCAACAGCTAGTTATGGAAAAATCTATTTAAACGAAGGAGCTTTGATTTGATGTACACTGTAAGAGAAATGGGTTGTCGGAATTGCCATTTAGATATTTCTGTATTTAGTTACTAATAGATACTGCAAGTTTCATTTTATAAGCACATAATATAGAATGAGACATTGTATGATAATCATTAATGACAGCATTTTTGTGGGTCACACCGTTAGAGCTTTTTTGAGGTCTCACACTTTGTTGATTTACATCAAATCTTAGATTTACCCCAGAAGATCCTAAAATACAGTTTGGATCTCTATTCTAATGCAACCTGAATAAAAACGTTTAAAATCGATTTTTCAATCACAGGAAGTTTGCTATGCGTTGCTAATGGTTCCGACGTGGATTTTACCCCCTCAAAATTCTGACGCCGTCCAATCAAAATTAGCGTTACAAACATAAGTGCATTAGAATATTCAGTTCCGTTTGACTTTAGAGGTGTTTGTAAACTCTTTTTTGCAGCGTGTCTTAATGCTTTGTTACGTATGTACAATTGAATAACTCTACAACTATATATTAAGCAGATAGACTGATTCAGAATCTGACTGAAAAATATCCTGGAAATCATGAATCAACTTCATATTGGTTTGGGTAGTATTGATACTATTGACAACATCATACACATTTTTGGGTTATTCAACTGACTACGTTTTTGTGATTCCTGCACATATTGATGAAAGCTTTACTAGGGGGCAAATCATTTATACCTTTGGATGTTTTCATCTTGATTTAACAAAGTCATGTATAATTTTGTTTGATTTAAGGGGCAAGATATTTGTTTTTCTGCGAATGGCGGAAAGTTTAAGTGCTTTTTTTTTCTTTTTTAATTTTATTTGATTCAGAATCGATTTCTGTTAACAAAGGCAACTATTATTACGAATACACACAAAGCTTTAAGTAAAATTTTATAGAATGACTGAATGCAAGGTTAAAATGTATTTCAAAATTCAACCGTGAAATCAAAATATGAATGTTAATGGGACTAAATCTGAATTTAATTTTAATATGTGTATATGTGAAGAAAATTTAATATTATGTCTATACTGTAGGGTGATTCATGATAAAGCATGCCACTATTCATTGACAAAAACTGTCTATTTCATTAATTACATCACGATAATTACTCACTCTGGCGTAAAATTATTTTATTTGCATATTTAATAATCAACTGTGTAACCTCTCTAGGGGAAACGACCTTTCTCCATTCATTTGATAACGATCTCATCGTAACAAGATTTTCATCGTGTTGATTCTGAGATCAGCTTTACATGAACAATCCCTGTGATAAACATCGATGCCATATTCATCTGTGAACTGAAAACAAGAACAAAGAAGAAAAATTCTTTCCATTGTAAATTTCACTTAAGTCAGCAATTCCTTTCCATCAAAATCAAAATGCATCTGCATTTTCATGGTTGCAGGGAAAAAATCCTTATAAATTCGGCCGGCAAATTTGGTATTCTGGCACCAATAGGTTTCCATATTGACATTAACACACTGTATAGGGGTGTTTCAATAATACCCATCCCTAAACATATATCTGCAAATATCCTTAAAAGCATTTGATGCAAATAATCCAAACTCCTCAGATGTCCTTCAAGACCCTTCAACATCCCTAAAAATAAATTTCCGTACAATATCCGATACCGGTCTAATAGTATAGATCATTTAACAGTTTCCGCCTGTAACACTGCAAATCATTATATTGAGCAGACGGCATTTCTTGCAATATAAGAAACTGGAAATGAAATTTTTAACTGAATATACGCTAAACTTTTGCAACATCGGGTGTAGATGTCTGTCATTTCTGGGGACGGTAGGTTGGATTTACCTTCACTTTCTGCAGCCTTAGCTGCGGAAGTCCTTGTGCTGATTTTTTCATAGTTGTGGACCACCAAATCAGAAAAAATAAAGGACCTACCGCAGCTATCTGCAGTCTAAAAATAAGAAGTGGATACAGAGTCATGCTATAGCAAACTTTGTAGAGCAAGGCCTTTTTATGCCCCCCGAAACGATAAGTCGGGCATATCATGATATTGTTTTACCCCTGTCCGCCCGCCAATTCGTCCGTTTGTACATCCTTTGTGTACGTGTAACAGGAGATTTTTTCCGACAGTATTCCTTCCTTTTGGATAAAATGCTCTAGGGTAGAATATCCACAACATGTAATTGACCAATCAAAATGGAGTACTGACCGTGACGGAATAAATACAACAGATTGTTCATATACCCGGAAATTCTAAACGCTGGAATGAAAGTACGCTTACATATGTGTTTAGCGGGGGGGGGGGGGTCATCATATGTGTCTTGCAGACACAAATACCTTGATGGTAGCATGTCATCCTCTAAGGTCTAGTTCCCTATCACTTTTTCAACATTTCCGTTAAAGATAATGAACTAAAAAGCATGAGCTTTAAATTAAGGAAAAACAGAAAGAGAGACATGAGGGAGATGACTTTATAAAAGAATTTTATATAGACCTCACTTTAAACTAAATGTTTCACAATTTATTTCTCTTATTACATTTTTTTATATGTAAAACAATATTATGATTCCAGATACATCCTTAAATTAACCCACTGATCAACAATATTGTACAAAAATGCAGATTGTTCTGGTACGTGTACTTGTCTGCACCCGCTATGTTCTTGTGTCGAAACATAGTTCGTAACAAGCATTATTGTTACCAGCTTAATATACAGGATCTAAATGTAGCTGTCTGTTTTTGTCTGAATACCCCTGTCTGTCTGTCTGTCTGTCTGTCCATCATGCATCGACCATGTAATATAATCTTACATTTTGAAAGGGGCCATGTTTCATTCTTTTTCTTACCTAAGAGACTGTAACCGGTCATACTAAAAAGCTCTTTGTTGTTAAATCGGGTCATTTAATCCGTCTTTTATTTTTTTATTATTTCAAGTTAAAGTACAAAATGAAATAAAATAACGAAGTTCCTATTCCATAGAAGTCTTGGCAAAAATTAATACTACGTGATCAGCGGTTTTGCAGGAATTTCTAGCAAAGTATACATCTATGTAACGTTTCCCTGTATACCTACATCATATATTTTGTCATTTCGTTCGGTATATCTTTTATATAAATATAAAAAAAATTTCCCCGGGTGCTTTTTAGTATAACCCGATTGTAACTCTTACTCCTTCCAACCACACTGAGAAATTTGAGATATTTTCAGCAAAATGAGGATTACAATCGCACATACATGCGTGTGTGTTATAGTTTATTTGACGACGGCGTGCTCCTTGGTACATTAGTAACGTCTTTTTGCACAAAACTTTACTGGGAGATATATTTTTATTATATAGATTGCGGTGAAAGATTGGAATTTCTCAGTGAAATAAAAGTGATAATTAACTGTGAAATTATTTTCCATAATTTCACTGTAGGAAGTGACGTCACAATAGACGTTGTCAACGTCGTTGTTAAGTACACGTCTCAGCGGACTAACATTGAAAACGTAGTTCATGCAATGAATCTTAAAATAAACCACCAAATATTACAGACTAGATCTATATAATAAAAACAATAACTAATCCTATATTCTGATTATCGAAAATATTCAACTCATGATCGAAAACGTTGTAATTCACTCATGCGCTGCGCGCATTCGTGAATTACTGCGTTATTCGATCATTCGTTGAATATTTTGCGATAATCAGAATCTCGGATTAGTTATTGTATAATTCTTTATTTTATAAGCTGACGAAACGCAAAGCGCAACATCATCAGTCATATGGTGTATTCTTGAACATTGTACTATTTATGAAGTTGATATTTGGGGTTTTGTTTGTGGTCTGTTCTATAATTCAACCGATTTTGTGTGTGAACGTGTAGGTTTTTTTTCGGGGGGTTGGTTTTTTTTTTGTTTTTTTTTTCGCTTCTTTTAAAACATTTTCATTTGATAAGCTGATTGTGGTGTTTTCTTCAAAAGGTGATTCTAAATTTGCAAACGGTCGACGATCTTTTCTTATATGTGGAGAAGTATGTGCAGAGGATAAATAAAACGTGTATCTAATTCAAAATGTACTTATTTGGATGCCAAATTGAATGCTAAAATGGTCAAGATTTTCCGGTGCGTGAACTACAATTCTGAATCAATCTACTATTACAATTTACGTTTCTGTAACCTTCTTTTCTGATACATTTTTGTAATTTGAAATGCAGGATATTGGTAATTCAGTCAAAATATTGAAAATTTAAGATCATGTTATATATAATATCATCATTTCTACAAATGTTGTTTGGGGACACGGGACTATTTAGACAGACGAAAATCTCATTCGAGTGAGATATTTGATGCATATCTGCATTTTTGCATAATGCTTGCATGTCGGTAGAACTAGAACAGTTCAGAAGATGTAATACGTAGGTATATAGGAGCTCGGTGAAGAGGTATCGTCGTATTTTGGATATTATGGGGTTTGTAATAGTAGAAAAATAATGGTGAAATGTTTGTATTTGTAGCAAACAGGGCTACATTGACAAAACAAGATTAAATTCTTGTCGATCTTGGTCATATTAACCGAGGTTAATGAGGGATATACTTCTTGAAGTAAGATATTAGTTTGTCAATATTCGCTGTGCCGAAATGAGACTTAACAATTCAGAGGCAAAAAGAACGTAAATTGCAACAAATTTGAATGTTTTTCGTATTGATATACTGCAACTAGAAATACATTTTTACATAGTATGTCATGGTGTCATTTGATGGAATCAGATATCCCGGCTGCATTAATTCTGCTTTCTCATAATCTATAGTCAAATCCAGGAGATAACCCCTTTTGTCTTAATTATTAAATACTTCAATTCCATGGACCATAGGGTCGTGATATTTACATAAATTAGTTAAAACCCATCGGCTGGTTAACGCTCAGGGTAACAACAAATGCAAGTGTGCAGCTTCTGTTCTGACGCTTTTGTCTTGTAGTCGAATTAATTAGTACATGGTTTTACAAGACAAGGAAACAATGCTTCGTGCCTTACCTCCAGATCATCGTGACACTTTCAATAATGTGTAATATTTTGGTATCTGATGGTCTCTAGCATTGCAACGTGCAGTATATATCCATTGTTGGAATCTTGTTCTGTTCTTTTTTCACGTGGTGTTTCTCTTCATTTTTATGTTTCGAACATTTGAATAAATCCCGATCAACGCTTGAATTATACTTTTGTCAGATCAAACTGTATGTTGCTGCATTATGCCTTTTATGGGTTGTTGATTCTTATCTTATCTTATACAGAGTCTTATTTGTAATTGCAGGAATAAAGACTGTCTTGACAGAACCAACCATCAAACTCACAATCATACCCATCCTGTGTTGTGCTCGTGTTACCTTGTCCTTAAAAACAATTCCAAAAATATAGGAGTGAATAGTGACAATGTCATGAAAATCAAAGAGTCTAAACCATGCTGATGGCACTAAATAATTATTTGTATAAGAGTAATTTAAGTTTAAATGTTTATCTTTTTTTTTTTAAGTTTTGTAAATCCTATATTATATTGCTACCTAATTGTTGGAACCACCTCTGCGTTAAGTATATTTTATATTTTATACAAGTAATTATTTATCCTTAAATATAAAATATATACAAAATTTCTTTGTTTTTTAATTCAAACCTTTGTGACTTTATTTAGAGACAAGGGATGTTTTTTTCTTTTAACAGAACTGCAGAGATACATCTTAACGTACTGTCTGTAACTTAATTCTGATGGAAGCTTAAAACATTTTATCTCATTAGTAAACTGCTGATGCGGAGAAGGAAATATACGAGGATATTTGTGGGATTTCTATTCGTCTTTGACTGGTCGATTGACAAGTCAGACGGGCAATATGATAATATATATATGATATCTGTAATTATTATAAGGAAAATTTGACATAACTCCCACCCACCTTTGAATAATGGGGTTTGGAGGTGTTTGTTACCATTGTGTGCGAGCATTTCACCCATCAATGTCACTACAAGCTAAAACACGGACCCATAAAATATTAGAAACTGTCTTACTAAGTCGTGTTTTCACACAACTATCTGACTAGCGTATTGACATATGGGTTGTAATCCAGTGCTGACTATCTTAATCAAAGGATTATAAAACTTCATTGTCACACAAGGTAAGGGCCTTTAATCAGGAATTTATGAATATCTTCAGATGTAATTAATTTGTGGTAAAGAATCACGCAAATTATTACTGATCACTTTTTATTTTTGTTATATATATATTACACATGACATAATATCTTGGCTTGACTGGTCATTGATTATAACGGGCATTACACAGTTGATCACTCCGTTACAGTTTGACAACATGCCCCTCCCCAGTCTGTCCACATTTCATTCAAAATATGTTGCCCATCAATTTTTATACACATCATTGATAAAGAAACAACTATTAGAAGAAGATTATTTATGATTGTTTACAAATTGTCAGAATTGATATCTTAAACAATTACAAAAGTATCATTCTATTGAAAGCCGTTTATAGGAGGAGTTAACAAAATGTGCCGTAGAATGAACAATTACTTTGTACCTCATTTTAATTATTGAAATCAATTTACATTTTTATTTTAGGATTCTATCAGTAAAACCGTATGGATCGGTCTCGCCTATAATTAATTATCCCGAACTTCGTAGTGTTTATCCATCATAAGTGTCTTTTATCTTATCAATATTTAGGGCAGATGTATTTTATTTGTGTTTTATAGTAAAAGTAATACCGTAGAAAGTTGCAGTCTTGATTATGTGTAAACTTATCTATCTGGATTGAAAACACAACACGCTACATATCATTGTTTATATTACTGACTTGAAGTCTGGGTTATTCCTGGTGTATCAATCTGTCATACTTGTATATACTACAATTTGTTTTACATGTATAACATCCAAATTAATTGTGTACCCCATAGTTATGTCTGTAACAAGTGTATAAATATAACAATAATAACATTATTTTCTGGGATGCCTATTTTCTGTTTTCTTCTATGTTCAAAAATTAAATAAAGTACATAAAGTCCCATTTTGAATTATTGTCAATTGTAAAATATTCACAGTTTCTTCATTTAGATTCATAGCTATTCATTAAAATAAAATCAAGAAAATGTATATTTATGTAAATTGAAAAGGAATACAAATTAATCGTTACATAACATATTTGAATATTTGATTTGAAAAAAATAACGATCAAGCTTTGTCTGAAAAGTATTGTGTGGATGAATGAAAGAGTGAATAGATAATTTATTTGCAAAAAGCATAAATGAACTAGTTATTGCATAGAAGCAAAATTAAACAACAAAATCAAAAAACAAAACGATGTTTCTTACTTCAACTCCTGTTTCTCATAAATTTTTTAAAATGAAACTTTTATTTCTATTTTTTCAGCTTTTATTTCCTGAATAAAATTATTTTATATTTATTTATTTATTTATTCTGTTTTCCATGTCTTACAGTTATTACAACATCTAGTACAACATATTAGAATTAGCTCTTTTTCTGTGCTGTTTTGGATACTATAAATACAGTTTAAAGTTTAAGAAAAATACAGTTACACAATTAGAAGAATAACTTACCAGAAAAATATTGATATTTGTTTTCAAATAAAGGGCTACAGCAGAAATTGATATACAAAATCAGAGGTATTTTATACGAGATTCTACTTCAACTTTCAAGACTCAAAATTATCTCTCAAAACACATCATTAAAAGTTAATACTTCCAACATATTTTGGACACCTAACAACTTTGAAAATGGAAATAGAGACGGAAGATCCTCTTGTATTGCAATGTTTTCTTTTCAAAGGATGGACGAAGTAGTGGTTTTGTAATATCACGTCTTCAAGTCAAAAGTATGCCAACACATCCGAAGTTATATGAATGTAGGGACACTCAAACCTAAGTTCAACGACGGCCGTCACAATTAATGCAGGACATAAATAAAGACAAATAGATAGAAGAGAAAGGTCATAATGCCATAACCCTCCAGCTTATTAGATCGTGTAAGGCACGGACCATTTGATTTTCAGGGGGGGGCCTGGGATTTCCACCAGAGCCGGGTTTTTTTTTTTCGCCCGCTTCGCGGGCCAGATTATTTTTTTCCCATAAACCCAATGCTAGAAAATTTTGTTGAGCCGGGCTTTTTTTTCTAATGGACAGGATCAGGGTCAGATAATTTTTTTCAACCCAGATGCTGGCCAGAAAATTTTTTTTGGCAAAAGTCGGGACCAGAAATTTTTTTTTTTAAAAATACCAGCCCCCTCCCCCCCGTGCCTAAGAGATAAATAGAACTGCATGTATCAAAAAGTACAGAACTAACACCATGAACCTAGCAAGCTGGAATAGCATCACTGTTTTGGTGCTCTATATAAAGGTAGACACGTGTCAATAATAAAAAAAAACTGGTCAAAACTGGAAAAGCTCAAAGCTGGAAAATTTATTTCAGAAAACAGAATTGTCATCCAAAACTTAATACATATTCGCATATGAAAACGATAAAAACAATCCTTTTAGGAGCCAAAAAATCGTCTGCTTACATTTCTATGAAAAACAAAAAAAGCATGTCAAGACAAAAGCTTTCCTGGTGACCTGAACCATTTACCAAGTGACTAAATAGGGTGGGAAAATCTCGGAATTATGAAATAAAATGGAGATTCTAGCTGTAAAATGTAGTTAAAATGTGTAGCTTTACTGTAGAAAAAACACGTTATTAAAAAAAATATATAATAAAACTGAAATTGCTAAATTAACGAAGTTCAGAACCTGGATGAAATACCACTTATGTTTTCTTTAATACTATAGCATCATGCTTTGCCCTCAAACTCACATATTTCTGAATCGCTCGAATTCAAAATTTCTGTCTTCCGGACAAACTAGGTATACTGATACACAACCTAAAGATCAAATCGTGATGACCAAGTCTTCGTACTTTGTCCCTAAATGTAAATGATGAAACTTTCCCCTAAAGAAGAGTTACATTATGATTTTATAATCCAACTAAAAATGTGGCGAAATGAACAGCCGTAGAGAATTTCTTTACAATCTCGCCATTTTAAGTACAACGAATTTAACTTCTCTATTACAGAGAACAAAGGTACATTATACAAAAACAGGTGGAAAATTGAGTTCATCTTGTCAAATGCGAGCTCATTAAACAGTGACAGTTAATTCATTTTATTGCTGAAATTTATAAGGATGTCATTTTTTGAACGCAGTAGTAAATTTTGTGGTACACACATTCGGTCACAGCCCGAAGTTGTTACACCTGACGTACTATTAGCCTTAGGCTTCCAAGTCACAGGTGTATGTACAGTTGTATGTAGTTACACCAGATGACCGAACAGTTGTTATGTTAAAACTGTCATATTTGTAACAGCAATCACAACTAAAACAAGATATATCCATTAGAAAAAATAGTAAACAAAAGTGTTAGCCAAGTTTCTTATAAACGCGTACTATTCGGTGCGTGACATACTTCTACAAGACTATTCCCATAATTTAATTGTATCCTATGATTATTCCAAGGACCTAATTAGAACTCCTAGTTTTACACAAATCAGAGAAAAATCAAATCAATGATACAGAAACCCTTCTTATTATACCCCGCCACACGCAGTGGCGAGGTATTATGTGATACCCTCACTCATGTGTCCGCCAGTCTGTCCGGACGTCCGTCCCCCGAAGGTTTCCGACTGATAACTTGTGAATGAAATAACACACTGTCTTAAAACTTGGTATGTAAATCTCTGACCAAGATCGATTTTGGGTTCAGAGGTCCAAGGGTTATTGGGTTATGCCCCTTGAAACTTTGAAATTTTGAAAATTATTGGGTTTCCGACTGATAACTTGTGAATGAAATATACTGTCTTGAAACTTGGTATGTAAGCTGTTTACCACAAAACACAGTCCAAGTGCAATTTTGAGGCTTGTTTAGGGGGTCCCAATACCCCGTATCCCAGTAAGTCTGGACGAAAATATCCCTTTGAAAATTGAAGATATCCCATTAATTATTGAAATATCCCATTTTCCATAGTCAAAATATCCCATATCCCAGTACTTTTTGTCTCAAATATCCCATAACTCATTAACAAAAGTGGCAGATATCCCGTATCCCAATATACCCTAAACAAGCCCCAATTTTTGGTTCACCGGTACATACAGCTCTGGAGTTATGCCCCTTTTTACTTTGAAATTTTTTGAAATGTGGCGGGGTATCATGGAATGCACCATTACTATTTTATACTACAGGCTTCATCTTGACGTATTAAGTCAGCATATAGGTTCAATCTTGTATACATAACAAGATGAATAACAACAATAAAAGCGTTGTTCCATTCCTTGTTTTTACCACGCATTTGTAGAGATTTTTTGTCTCATGTGCATTTACTCCATATCCTTTCATTGCTCATGTTATATCTTTGTGTATACAGATGGTTAAATCTTTGTTTTTCTAATGATATGTGAAGTGGAGAACGGTTCTGACCCGTTAGATCAATTTTCATATGTAAAGCCCCGTGCTATTTTCCGCTTAATCTATTCGGAATACAATTCTCGGTGTTTATCATTTATCATTAGAGAAAAAGATCCCGATTATATTTTATCCACTCTTGATAGCTTAATTTAAAAATTTAAAGTGCTCGGCAAACCTCGCAATTTAACTATCTCTAGTGTATAAAATATGGTAATGAACGGGAACCTGTGATGTAATATACAGTAGACTGACTTCGATAACTCGAACGGCAATAGCTCGAACAACGTGGATTTCTCAGGCGAGCCCTTTGTTCAAGTTTAAACACGTTCAACCTCGATAGCTCGAACATCCCTTTAAGTCGGGTCCATAGATTTACCCCAAAACACCCAAAACTATCCCAAAACACCCAAAAACTACTCAAAAACACAAAAATATTTAAAAAAAAACTCTTAGAAACAAAAAAATATCAACTTTATTAATTTTTTTATTGTTTTTGTTAAAATTGTTTTTTGTAAACCCGTTTTAAAAACGATTTTTGGTGGAAATTAAACATGTCTTATGTATTGAAATGGACACGTTACAAGTTCCAGGTAAGTAATATCCCAGATCTTTATTTCGTATTTTCAGATAGCAAAAAAACTCACATTTTCAAATTTTAATATTTACTTTTCACAGAACCAGTAATATGTCCTGTTGCCACAGTCTGGAGTCTGTTTCTTTAGTTATTTTGCATTTATGATGGGGATTTATCTTACCAAGGATTTGTATAGAGATCCTTGATTCTTCCAGTACACTATTGATATCAACTTAATCTCTATTATTTTGAAATAAATGTAAAAAGTTTAAAATATCATTTCCACAGACAAGGAAGATAATTTACACCGTTAACGTACAAACGCATTAAGGTTAAACATCACTGCATTGTATACAAGACAGTCCAAAAATACGTATCACCGAGCATATATCCTGCAGTTATTACTTCGATTTCTTTGAATAAAAACTGAAATATAAATTAAAATATTTTTAAATTTTCCAATATTGCGTTATCTTATTGTGTATTATAACAGTTTTTGTGTACTTTGTTGCAGTTTTTGGGTGGTTTGGAGGTATTTTTGGGTAGTTTTGGGTGTTTTGGGGTAATTATATGGACCGCTTTAAGTCGAACTGTTTTCATCGGTCCCTTGGGTGTTCGAATCATCGAAGTTGGACTGTATATATATCAGATTGTATACATATAGGTTATATCTCGTTGTATACAGATAGGTTCCATATTGATATATATATAGATAGGGTATATATAGTGTATACAGATAGGTTATATCTTTGCGTATACAGATAGGTTAAATCGTTATTTATATAGACAGGTTATATCTTTGCGTATGTTACTTCGTGTTGCATACAGATAGGTTCTATCTTGTTGTAGACAGATGGGTTCCATCGATAAGACACATCTCTTTGTTTACAGATATCTTACTTCTTTGTTCTACCTTGTTGTATACAGATAGATTCCATCTTGTAGTATACAGGTAGGTCCCATCTTCTTAAATACATGGGTTCTGTATTGATATCTACAGAGTAGGGTCTATCTTGTATACATACAGGGTCTGTCTTGTATACAGATTGGTTTAAGTTTGATATAATATACAGATAAATCCATCTGGTTTTATATACAGATGGGATTGAGCATGATCCCTCATGAAGCACAGATATTATACAATTATAGTCTGTGTATGAGGATGAAATCCGAGGTCGATATAACATCGTATCGACCTCATCCACAGACTACAATTGTTATATTATTAATTTACATGAACAATGAAAAGGCCATTTTTATTGTTTGTCCAAATTATAAATTCAAGATATAGTTGAAATATTTCAAAATTAATATATCAAAAAGTTAATTAGTTCTATAATATAATTACAGTGTGTATGTAAATGTAATTGATTCTTGAAAAATACATAAATTTATACAAGATTATAAACATTCATAGAAACATGCGATATGCATTTCTATTTTTAGTAACATGCGATATAACTTTTTGATATGCTGTTTTCTAGTCAATCTCTAAAAATACAGTGGGTCATGTGATCAGTTCTCCATGAATAAAATTTCTCAAACGATATCAAATTAATAATATATATATAGTAGCTATACCCTTGAGGGCGTTAGCTCGATGGTTGTAACTGATTTATACCACGACCCTGTAGTTCATGTGAAATTGAAGTTTTCAATATTTCAGATGGGAGTTATGCAAAATGCAGAAATTATGCAAAATATCTGACACTGTGGTATAATAAAAAAAAATTGACCGAAGTTACTGTAAATTTTAGTTTCTGTATTTAACCATCTCAACAACTTATGTCTCTTCGGTGTCGAACAAAGTTAGACAAACCTAAATTTTTGTAAAAGCCAAAAGATAATTGAGAGCAAAAGGCCAAATAGGATTTAAATGAAAAGCCAAAACCAACTATTAAAGGACAGGGCTAAAATCCCTAAAGATATTGCAAGTAAAATCCCTTTCCGGCTCATCGCCGACTGCGGGTTGGTGACAACACATCCCAGTTTTTTAAGGAATATATGAATACAAAGTCCATATCGGAATAAGAGAAATCAAATTGATACGAATGCCAGTGTGGGAAAGTTTTTCCACCCATGATTTTACGTAAATAAACAGTAATTTTTTTAACCTTACTTAAATTCATTGGTTGCTCTTGAACTAGACTATAAAAAGCTGAAGATTTAAATCGGCTGAAGTAATGCAAGCTCTCCAGGTCAGATATGAGTGATCTGTTCGGCAAGTAAAACAAAGGAGAGACACAAGAGAAAAGCAAAGTGCGTTTAAAAACAAATTATTATATAGTTGTCTTGATTTCACACTTTATTTGCAACGAAATCGTAGGAGGTGAATAAATAAACGTATTCACCTGCTAGAATTGATATTCACTTAATGACGTCATAATGTATTGAACTATATAATAAAACAATCATGGTCTTTTGTATCGGTGAATACGCTTTTTTATTGACCTGGAAACACAGATATTCACCTCGACCGATGGTCTCGGTGAATATTGGTTTACAGGTCAATAAAAAAGCGTATTCACCTCTGCAAAAGTCCATAATTGTATAATATCACAAATAATAACACAACAACAACAAAAAACACTCAAACATTCAAAGTCTATAGTGGACACCTGAAACCACATTTCCTACCCTTAAACCATTCGTCTTATATCGTCTCATCCTCTTTTTATTTTATTTATTATATATTCTTTATACTATATTTTTCACTTGAAATCTCTAGACTTTGTGCCACCTCTAGTACATAATCGGCAACATTCACTTGTGATAAACCAGAGACATTTAGTAACGTCTCTGGATACATACTGTTTATTATATATGACTGTTTTTTTTTCTATATATGTAATAATGTAATACTTATGTAATGACTTTACCCTGCATGGGCCCTTGATTGGAATAAACATATTTTTTTTTTTGTAACCTATAGCAAAAATGTGGTTTTCACGTTTTTCTACTTTGTAATGTATTGAATTGTACTAAAACACTGAATTTCAAATAAATTTACAATTTTTTTTTTATATCGTAGTTTTACACAGGCTCATCAAAAGAGTAAGTTCATTTTTTCAAGAACTTCGAAGTTTTTATTCAATTTCTACTCCAAAGATTGATATTGGTCAATTACGGAACAGGTGTATAGTCTCGGTCACCTGATGTAACGTTTCAAGCAATTAAATGCCAAAAGGTGACTGGCCAAATTATAAACAAATGCAGGGTCAACTTCTGGTGCCTGTGTTCGTTATAATTGGTGTATTGAATCTTGTTGAAAGACAGACCCCAGAAGATTAATGACCATAGTAAATATTTACATATGACACACCACTAATACCAGACACTGGCCAGTAGATACGACCACTTCTTTTTCGGCCATTTTCATTTATAAATTATTGACCACAATAAATGTCTGCTTCCGAGTCTTCTTAAAGATATAAAAATATATATGTTGTGCGATGGCCACAAATTAACTATGGAACAAAATAAAAATGGTATGACAAAAAAGGAAAGAAGGGAAGATTGCCGCTGTATATTTTTGTGTTTTTTACTTTTTAATCGTGGCCAACTATACCATTTTTATTTTCTTCTTAAAGATAGATACTTCTTGTTGGTAGTGTTTTTATCAATACAAGGGAATGGGTTAGTTAGGTTTCAAATACCTGGTCCAACTGAAATTTTCATCTCGGCTTGCAAAACTTCAAGAGGTCATAGTCTTATCCGAAAAAAATGTATCAGGACTTGTCGAGCCATTATTACGAACAAATCTTACTTGCCCAAGTGAACGAATTTAACTTGCTCTAGAAACACAATCATTCCAGGGATTATGGCACTTCTTATTTTGCTTTTTTCGCAGTAAATATTATTTTCTGAAAAAAAATTAAATAGTGACCTTAGTTTCATTTTATTTTTATTTGTGCGATGTGGAATATGAGAAAACTTCTATGTTTGATATGCTTTAGATAATTCTATTGACATCCTAGGATTGAATGTTAATATGTGAAAATGTATAGAAAATATCAAGCTTAAGAAAAATATATTATGTTGTGATATCTGTGATGTTGTGTATAGCATGACTTTATTTTTTTTTTAAATTTATTTAAACATCATTTTAGCTATTTTATTCCTGTAATAAATGTGAAAAATATTTATGAAGTTGTTCCTTGACACTATGTGAAAACAACTTGTTAGGTTTTTTTCGGGAAACAATTGAATTTTGATATGAACAAATCTATTTGTAATGAAAATGTAAAACTTTTCAGATAGTATCAACCCCTTCCTTCCCCACCAGGACTAAATGCATTTACAGTATGATATTTTAGTCCCGAGAATTTCAATCTATTTAAAGATAATTGATCATTCCGTGGTTTTAGAAAATAAATGTTAGTGTTTTGTTGAATTATATACATATTTTTAATCTGTTGATAATAGAGTGACAGTGAAAGCTTGTTTACAGTTGTGATGTGTCAGATTGGACACATTTGGACAAATATAATAATAATGGGGGATTTCAAGACCGATATATATCAATTTGATTAATACGGAAGGCGGGGCGTCATGGACAAGAATTTCGTTGCAAATTTGAACTTCAATGTGCACTCATTTGCGTTTGACGGGTGTGCTAAACGCTTCACATGGGAATTTTATTTTTATTCAATGACCTTATAGTGTGTTAAAGTTTGTGTTTTTTTCTGCAATTGTGTAAAGAAAGTTTATAATGAGTTAATTGTAAAAAAAATATAAAATAAAAAATACATTAATGCTCAAGCAACATAGAGTTTGTCAGAATTATATCTATCAAGGCGATAGGGTTTCCGACACCATTTCTGATTTGTCAGATAAGCCCATATAACCGTATACTTTTTTTATTGACCCAGTTTGTTTTCGTTGGGAAAGTATTTAAAATGTAGCAAGCGATTAGACACAGACCCTTATCAATAGTATAGTGACATATTTGAAAATTGTTGCTACAGAAACTTGACTTGCTATGACCAAGACTGCATGAATGGGTTGGGAGGAGACGTCAAAAAGATTGACATATCAACGAAAGCTTCTAGATTTTTGAAAAACCTTAATGGTTTGGAGTTGATCTATTGGCCGTCTGTGATGGATTGTTAAAACTTAAAAAAAAATTGTGCTATTTGTGTATCAAACATGTCTACTGCTGTTAGTGCTATGTGTTTCAATTTTTGTTTTGTTTGAACTTGCAGGTGAAAACTACAGACGGTTGAATATTTTTATTAAAAAGGATATGGAGTGGGCTTGAGGTAAGAAATGTAATAGTTGGCTAGATAAGACATGTGAAAAGGGTACTGTATCCACGAAACGAGACTTCATCAAATCTATTTGACTATTTGAATACAACTGTTGATATGAACTCGATAAAATAAAATATTATCAAACGTGAAATAAGTTTAAATGAATAACAGTTTGATATAATTGTTGTTATTCTGTTTGACCTCGGTGTTTTTATATACGTACCGAGGAAATTTAATATTGAATGTCTCAGTGGGTTTGCTTTTGTGTCAAAACATATCCGTCATATAAAAAAGTCTCTTGAAAAAATGAGCAATTATTAGCACAATCTGTCAAAAAAGTTTTGTTATAAAAGTTGCAGAAAATAATTATTTAAAAAAAATGCAGCTTAATGTCTGTTGAGAAATACAGAAAACTTATTATCTGCGGAACTAGAAAAAGTGGGACAAATTGTTATTGGACGATATGAACATACAACTAACTTCCAGAACAATAAAACAGGATTCTTATACCATTCATGGTCTAAAGGGATTCATTTTTATGGTTTAGAAAATATACAATGTGCACAACTAACAACTCCAACTCATTTTTATTGCATTCGTATTAGAATTTTATGAATTTTTTACTGCGGGATTGGTCATAATCTCTTCTCTCCTAATGTATTAGCTGATGGATTTTGGATCACTGTTCTGGCTTCTTCATTGATAATCTTTCGGTCCTTTATGCCTTCGTGCATAATACGACTATTTTATTCTTGCCCATTAAATATTGTAAGATTAGAGCTGTCTCCAGATGTATTAAATTTGCCATGGTAATGTATAGCTCTATTATAAAATTAAATATATTTGTAGTAATTAAATATCTACATACTTTATCAATTCTGAGTCTGGACAGATTTTTTTTAGATATTGCATGTTTTCATAAAACATGTATCTATGTCCTGTTGATGTTATTCTTGTTTTAACGAGAATATATTTTGATATCGAAAATATAGATTGTATAATTCCGAGGTGTTTAGAAAAGATACTTGTCAGGTTTGTGAATAATGAATTTTACAGATTATACGGATAGATCATATTTTCATCTGCAAAAGCATTACAATCGCCGCCAGTTTGACGCCTCGAAGGATAAATCTTTGTTACAGCAACGGTTATACAATATAGATATTGTTGCGTTTTTAATAGCTTGGTCGATCATCTATTGTTGTGTTTTTATGTCAGTATTTTTGTCCATAATGTATGTTTTCTTAACTCGTTATGAACCTTAAAATAGGACATTGGTCGTTCTCGGCCAAAGTTAAGATTTGTGAGAAAGAATATAAAGAGTAGGAAATGTAGCAAAAATTGTCGAAACTGATCTGATTGAAATAATGCAAATATAATTGACATGGTCGTTCGATATAAGTAAATTTCTATAAAATGTTTTTGTTTATTTTTCTTCTTCTTATATTTTGAATTTTGTAGAAATTATTGTCTCCAAAGTTTTGCGGTTTTTATCATTTTGCAGTGCTAATTGAATTTGCCCGAAATTTGTTAGAATTAATGAAAGTTATAGAACATAACTGTCAATAAATTTAGTGACAGGGTTTTGATGAATTTGACATTGATTAGGAAAATGAAATATGCGGAATATCCAATTACGTAGTCATTAAACGTTCTTTTCTTTGGAAAAAATTGATATTTTTACAGAAAGCCTACCATTCTTGGGTGATATTACCGATCCGTTATTGTTTTCCAGAGAGGTTAAACAATAAGCTGACCTTCATCAATGTTTGAATGAAACTTTTTTGTAAAACACAGTTTTATTCAATTTGCCATAACTAAGTTGGTTATCATTACAACTAGAGAGTTAATCTATATAATGAAAAATCTCTTATTTTCGTGATCGATATATTTATTCAATTTCCGTCTATTTTTTTCTATTTCAATACGGTGCAGGTCATCACAATTAAATGAAATTCTTGGCTAAATTAGTAGCATTTGTACCCAAAGTATGAATTTACTGAAAACGTATCTCTCCACAAGGTCCGAGTTTCCGTACTTGGTGAGTTTGAAACTTAAATAATTGAGTTCTGAAACCTTTTGGTATGCAAGATTTATTTTGAATACATGTACTTTGGGATTAAGAGTTGTGTGTGGCGTTACAGAAAAGAAATGATTCTGATATTATTGTCCGAAGAGAGAGACCCGAAATACCTTTACTATTCAAGTAAGGTTAAGGTTTGGATAAATAATTCCCCGTTTCCCCTTTACTTTCTATTTTAATATTGAAAAGATAATCTTGAAGTCCAATCGCATCCTATACAGATTATCAACTTTTGTATTGTTATGTTACCAAAGATTTATTTATTTTCTTTCATTGTATTTGTTTCTTTTTTTTTATTTTGCAATATGAAAATAAAACAATTGTAATATGGCATTTGAAGAAACACACCAAATGTATTTAATTAAATGTTTGCATAAATCTTAATCAGTAAGAACTTTCATGCATATATTTTTAGATGGGAACTATAATTTTAATTACAAAAAAAAATATGCCATGTATCTCAAGACAAACTGAAACTATATTGACTTTTGATGTGCAGATTCTTGATAAAACTCTTTTAGTGCTTGTAAAGACAGAAACCATCTAAGGCATAAAATATTTTGTTAAAGTAAATAAAAGGTATTTTGAATAGTTTTTAAATTGACAATAATTTCATATTTTTTCGTTGTTTTCGTGTATTTTCTTTTTTATCTGTCACTTTTCTAAGATATTTATTTGCATTTGTTTCTTTTTTCAATTCCCCGTTTCCCTTCTTTTTTCTATTTTCTTTTTTTATAAAAAGAAAAATTCGTGTATTTGAACGTGGCTGGTCAAAAGTTTGGATAAGCCGGCAATAATAATAATGAACCTCAATAACATAATTATTTACTTAAATTTGAGTAAATATCCCGTTTATTTGAATAATTCTATAATATTGTCATTTTACTAAACAAATTCCTTAGGGCCTCTATTTGGCATCTTAAATAGTTAATTTGAAGAGAAATAGAACTGGTTTGATGAAGGAAAAGTTAAATGTTGACAGTAATTTTTGGCTAAAGGCGAAAAAAGGGAATCATTTACAAAATAAACTTGTTCTTGAATTGCAGACGTAATATTTGATTGGTTAAACCTTCAAGAAATATGATTTGTGAATAAGATCGATTTGGTTTGAGGCGGAGAAAGAGGCGTTACAGACGGGTCCATTGTCACTTAAATGAATTGTATATTATGTGGATTAAAACAGCATGGTTTGAACAATGATTGAATGCATAAACCTATCTACTACAAATACACAGAATTTACTATCATTTTAGGACAGACTGATTTCTATAAGTAACATTTAGTGGAATTAGACAAAACATATGATATATGTGACTGTTTTGTCAATCTTGCGGACAGATTGAAGTGTTTCAGTACAGGGATAACGAGTTAATCTTATTTGATTATCAGACTTGTCGGCAAGTTCTCACATCTGCAGAAATTGTTAAAAAGGTAATGCCAGCCCCAAATTTCATGGCCCGTGTATTCCCTAAAATCTTGTTTTACTAAAAAACGGATATATATTGTCTTGTTCACTTGTTTCCCAAACACTGTTTTTCGGTACTTCTTTTGCACGTTAAAACTGTCCTTTAAACATGAGAAATCTGCTTAACATCCGAACTTTGTATTTATGTAATTTTTTTGTATTTATGTTTGTTTTTAGTTTAAGTTTATGTGTGAACTTAGATCATATGTTCGGTCGTTTATAATATATCTAGTATGCTAAAACCCTATATAACACATTAATAATTTGATATCTAATTTAATATCTTCAACAAAAGCAGCATTTATTATTATTTTCATATCTAATAAATATTAAAAACTTAATTTAAAAGCCCCTATTGACTGAATTAGCTCGCCCAAGGCAGGCCGCTATTTGACAGCCCATCCATTATATCGTCCTGTAGTAACATAGCTTTGATTGACAGCTGAAGTAGTGGTAGCCACGAGTAAAGACAGTTATACTCGCTAAACTAGGGTAGTGTTGACGGGAAGAAAAGTGTACTATGTTTGACAGTTTAGTGTTTCTTTGACAGGTCAGTGGATTTGTTTATGCCGGTGGGACTATCTACACAAAGTAAAGGAATACACTACCGATAAAACAAAAGGACATATCAAGGCCTTCGGACGGAAGGTATCCACCTCGTCCATGGCTCAAAGAGTGGTATGTATAATTTATCATTTGATTACTGTCGTATTTTTAACGCGATACCTGTATAATTTTTTTCACGGATACACGGAAGTTTAATTGTGTACTAAAATTACTTTTTACTTATTTTTCAGTATGAAAATGACTTGCCGTCACATTACGGACCAAGTATTGGGAGTATGGACAGCATGTATGAATCTCACCGTTTACAAAATCTTCATCAGTCACCCCCAGGAATGGGACATCAGTCATACCCTCCGTATTCATCAAATAGCTCAATGCCCGTTAGTTCATCACAGGACAGTCAACTAAAAAGAGACAAAGACTCTATATACGGGTATGTAAAACACGTGCATCCGTGTATTGGGATTTATAGTATGTGATTGTTGGTGATAATGATATTTACATGTTTTAATGGATAATTTTTATTAAGACAACTCGATTACACAAGTAAGTGATTCTTTATATATTTGTCTGTAATGTCAATTATTTGAATCAAGTTTATTATGATATCTATCGCTATTGGTATAGATATCTAACTCAACCTATTGCACACAATATGGCCGCCGGTTGTTTACATTGATAACCTCTCTGTTTCAGGCACCCCTTATTTCCATTATTGGCACTTATATTTGAAAAATGTGAACTAGCAACATGTACACCTCGGGAACCTGGCGTGGCCGGTGGGGATGTTTGTTCATCAGAATCATTCAACGAAGATATAGCAGTTTTTAGTAAACAAGTTTTAGTAAGTTTACCGACAATCAAAATATTAATTTAATTATTTTAATGAGCATAGTATCAATATAAAAACAACAGTGAAATATATATGCTTTATTTTATTCAACAAAATGTAGAAAAAAATTGCAATAAATTTGTTTTAAAAAATTTCAGTGATTAAAATAGTTTTACTCATTGTTGTATATTTTTATTTACATGATAGAATTAAAATGATATCTTGCATTGAAATAATTTTTGCTTTTTATTTAAATTTTAAATTTAATAAGAGTTTTTAATTTGGAAACTCTTTTTTTAATGAAAAAAAAAAAAACAGGATGAAAAACTTTTTGTAACTGCCCACATACATATATTTAGCAACAATAAAAGGTAAAAAAAAGTGAAAGTGTATTATTTCCTGGAAAATATTTTATTTACCACTTGTTTTATTACAATTCCAATATATTTATTGTATTTACTTCAGGCACGTTCAGAAAAACCCTTGTTCTCCGCAAATCATGAATTAGATAGTGTGGTAAGTTTAAAATAACATTTTTTTCTATTTTTATTTTTTTTTGTTGATGTTAATAATCACAAAGATTTCAACTTGGTATGATTGCATAAAACTCTTTAAAGTGTGCGGTAATGAGGCATGAGGTTGGAAAGAAATTAACTACAGAGTTCCAACACATGGCCATAGAAAAATTTTTGTTGAAAAATTGCCCAGCTGGTGAAAAACAGTACTATGTATAGTTCTTCAGTGTATGTTTATAAGAAGTTTCTCTTTAGAGCTCAAATTCCTTGTAAGCAGGAAATAGTTTCTTCTTTCATGAAAAATAGATAAAAACAAACAAATTTAAGGCATTCTGTAGAGGGAAATTGATATTTTTCTAATAATTCTTTTCTTTTCTTTTTACTTATTAGATGATTCAGGCCATTCAAGTGTTGCGGTTTCATTTATTGGAATTAGAAAAGGTGAGAATATTTCTTTATGATTTATCATATTCACCCATCTAACATGTATAAAATTTGTAAAGAAAAATTTCCTATCTACCATCAAGTTTAAATCTGATGAATAAGGACCAAAAATAAAGTTATCAGAAGGAACATGTTATTTACCTTGGTTGATATGGAATGTGGGACACAATCTGACCCTATCTCTGACCTCTGCAAAAACCAGAGATAAATGGTAAATCTCCTTTTCTTCAATGTAAATATTTAACAATTGAATGTAAATAATGTTTATTAGACATTTCCTTTACTGATAGAATCATAAATTAGTTGATAACAAATATTAACACAAATTATACAATTGTATATTTTTTTCATTTTTTCAGGTGCATGAACTATGTGACAATTTTTGCCATAGATATATTAGTTGTTTGAAAGGAAAAATGCCAATAGACTTAGTTATAGATGATCGTGAAGGAGGGAGTACTACATCAAAATCTAGTTCAGATCCTACGGACCCCTCGGACCCTGTTGTTGATCAGGTAGGACCTTTATTTTATAACAGATTAATCAGAACTTAGCTAAATGTTAGATTTGCATTTTGTGTACATGTAAAATGTTTTCTCGAAGATTTTCCTCCATTTATTTAAATAAATAAATCAAACCTTAATAGATATATATAAAATGTTTCCTTGCAGATTTGGAAATTAAAAAATATCATAAAAATAAAATACTTAAAAATTGCTTTAATAATTGTATATATATTTTTTGCTTTATTTTTGTATAATCTTCAGTTAAGTAGTGATTTTTTATTAAAAAAGAATATTTTTGATAACAAATCAGAGTGCAACAATATCTTTTTCCATCATCTAAGTTAGTATGGAAACTCTCTTTGTTCACAAATATATTTTCATTTCATATCAATATTTATTTATTTCCTTAAAAATTTGTAATCAAAATTATTGACAAATATTTTAACGATTTTTATTTTGCTTCACAAAATTGATTCACCAAAATAAGAAAAAAATATTTGATTTTTGTATAGATGGGTTACATATTCAATGTTATTCAGATTTTTGTACGGAGGGGTACATATTCTTTAGATGTCTTTTAGAATTTTGTATGGAGGGGGTGCATATTCTATGCCCTTCAGAATTTTGTGTGGAGGGGTTGCATATTGTAATGTCCTTTAGAATTTTACGAATTGATTGTGGTATAAAAGGTCAACAGGAAATGAACTAAGACGTTTAAATTGAAAACAGAAGTGGCCTCATCAATTTCACATTTAGTCTGTGGTCATTTTAACTTTCTCAGTTGACTGATGTTGTAGATAAAGGGGGGCAATAAAGAGGGAAATCATTTCAAAATATTAAGGAGAATATAATAAATCTTGTATTTGTGGATTATAGTGTCAAATGTCATCATAGCCCCTAAAGGTCAAATTCCTTTAAGTACGTCACTAAAATCACTTGGGGGAAATGATCTTATCCTCAAAGTTTCCTGTTAATAAACTTGCCAAAATTCTCCAGTACTGCAAGATCAATATAATATTTATTTCCTGTTCAGAGAATATTTGTTTTGGTCCCCCTTCAATGTACTTATGTACTAAAATAATGACAATTTTTGGTTAAACAAGTTTTACTGAATTGCGTGGTTTAAACATTGTTGAAAAATAAATAAAACATAAACAAACTGTCTCCAATCATTGTAATAAATGAATGGATTGGCAAATAATTGTTTCAAAAATATGTTGGATGAAATTCAACCTTTATATCTAATTTTACTCAATTTTACATTATTTTAATTAAACATATCTCATTACCTAAGCTTCTCGTTTGCAGGTTAACAAATTAAAACTAGAAATCAATTGAACACAATAACATTTGCATCCCTCTATAAAATATTTATTTCAATTTTCCAAAAAGGTATCATTTTTTTTAATTTACTATTCACATCATTAAATAGCTATAATTAATTTAGGAAAAAAGTAAATTGCCAGGTAATTTTGATATCAGATTGAGATAATAGATTTTGTTTGGGTATCTTATTTCTATACTACACTGATGTGAAACTGGCAGGTGTAATATTTTTCTATGGATGTAGGTTTCGCTCTATTGATAGATGGCATTAATGACCTGTGATTTGAGAAAATGTGCAATGTAACACTAAGGGGTTAACTTATAGGTCAGAATGACATGGATACTCAAAAATGGTCAGTTTCAGCCACATTGATATTGATGTCAATTCAAGATCTAGAAGTAAACAACATTGTTTTGATTTCTAGGGAGAAACAAATACGCCAAAAATGTATGTTCAATTTTTTGAAAGACACAAAAAGAAATATAATGAAAAAAATATTATAAATTTTGAATTATCAAAGCTTTCTAGGGGAGATAATTTTCAACACACAGAAAGTTTTTGAGAGAATCCTCAGTTTTTTCTGGAATATAGTTTTTGATGTTTTATATTAATCTTAATGAAGAATTTTAATCCAATTCTCCCTCATAAATAAAGTTGTTTTTTGCTTTGTACAATATGAACACTTTGATTGATAGATTGATTAAAATGAAGTGTCATAATTTAAGTGAAAAAGCATCAGACTCTGAAATTTACAAATACAGTTGTTTTTTGTCTTGAATTGTATAAATGAGCATGATTAGCCTTTTCTCTTGTCGCGTTAACGCTAAAGGATGAAAATGTCAGAACCAAATGCTTGGTTGCTAGGGAGATTGAATCTTTAATATTGCAAATTTCATTTCTTTAGTCCCTCATGCACCGTTTTCTGTGCGTGGTAATTACGGCTGGCAACTAAATATTGTATTGGTTTCAAAGAAAAAAAGATCTTTTTCTTCTTTAACGTGGAAAGATTGTCCTGGTTGGTGTAGAAAATCTAATTTAGATTCTTCTCCACTTGAAGATAATGGGGACTTGGAATGTAGATGGCATTTTGGTAAAAAAAAAAAGGAGCAACAGATAACTTATTGTTCAGGACAATAAAATGTAAGCTTTGAAGAATGCTGTCCCAATGACCACTTGGCAGATAATAGTTTAATCAAATAATAGCCGTGTTATAGATTTCTCAGTATAAAATCAACACTTTCTATTCTGTCATAATTATATTATTCTTGAGTCAAATTTGTTTTGATATGTGGAAGTAAAAATCTTAATTTCGCCTTCCCCATCAACCTAAATCTAATAAAGTACTACCTTTTCACTTTGTCCTGAGAGTTTGACTTTTTTAAAGCAAATTTATTTAATATAATTTTGATAATGAACAGACATTCTTAAAAAAAAATTAGATTTGCAATTACATTCAATTCTTTTTGAGTGAATGGGTTGACTTTTTGTATCAGACGATTCCCATTGTATTTATTCTTTGCATGTAATATCTTTGCCTAGCTTTCACCAGAACTAATTGCCTAAGCTGCATATAACTAGCTTTTCTGCTTCAGTAGTTCTGTTTTACTGACATTCCTTTTTAAAATTAAATGTGAGAAAGCATGTTATTACCATGGAAATTAGAAGCATATGCTGATTAGGAGACTAAACCGAAAAAGGCTAATTCTAGGCGTACTCTTGCCACGTGCTCCCTCGGTGTAGAAAATGTGATTAGAGGTAAAGAGAATGCCTTTTTGTGTGTGTCGAACAATAACAATAGAGAGATGACATTATAACCCTGGGGACGAATTTCATTGTTATTTTTATGGTTTATTTGTTGGCAGCATAATTCTATTTTATTTAGAGTACTATAGGTTCCACAACATTTGTAATAAATGTAATGGTGTATTCATTAGTCAAATTCATTAAATATTTCAACAAATTGTCATACACAATAGCAAGTGCAATCCAAAGCATCCATTTTATAATAATTGTTCTTTATTCAACACTCAAGAAGATCTGGCCACACTTATAGTATGTTTTGACACTTGCTTCTTTCAATATTCATCCATCTTGAAACTTGTGCTTGTTTGTCTAACCAAAGGCTTGAACTTTTTGTTTATGACAATTAAAATTGCCCCAAAGTAATGTTTTGTTTTCATCTTATTGTTTTGTGTATTGTTAAATGTAATGTTTGTGAAGTAATTTACGTCATTAAACTCCTAATTCTTAAGGAAAAGTAGTATGTTTTATTAAAATGCACTGTCATCATATCCTGGCATCCCATGTTTGCCCAAGATTAAGTTAGATTAAATTTAGAGCTAATATGCAAATTGAGATCCAGCGTATACCCCCCACAACCAGTTCAGGGGCCACTGAGGTTGACGTTTCATAGAGCTATTCAGGTGCTGCATTGCTTTGTAGATTGTTTTTATCTAGGCATCCTGCTTTACCCTAAAATTTTAAGACTTGTGTGTGGAGTACTGATCTAACCACCTAGCGAACATCAAAAGACCACAGAAATACACCAATCGATACTCTAGAAATAGTTTAATTTGCACAAGACTTTACCATCTTAACCAAGTTTATAGTACTTCTCAATTTTTTGGCAGATTAATGTTTAGTTTTAAATCTTCTATCTCTTTTGAAAAGAGCTAAATGGATTAATCGGATTTACAGAATGAAAAAATATCAAAATTGCCAAGAAATTGAGATATTACTAAAACTGCAGTTGAAAATGAAATTCAATTGCTTCTTATAAGAAGGAAGTAATCACTTAGGTTGTGAAGTAGAAGTAAAGATGTATCCACTAAACATTGTTGGTGTATTGTTATTTGTTTATCATAGGTGACAATTATCATCATAAAAGCTAATGGAACTTGAAATCGAAACCATAGTAAGCAGTAGGGTAGAAAAAGTGCATTTCTTTTTACTAAAATTAAAATAAGATTAATCAGGACAAAAAGAGTCTAAAATCTGAGCCACCTTTTCCTCTTTCTTCAAACACCTCATTTTTAGGTATGTGAAATGAATTTTTTTTTGTTTAAAGAATAATGGTAATTTTTTTGGATATTTTAATAATATATAGAAGAGAAAAAGATGAAGAATGTTGATCAGTAAAGTTATGCCACAAAATATGATTTTTTTTGTAACATACACATTGTATATACATATAATACAGGTCTGTTATCTAGATCATGGGTACTTATATATTTTGTTTATTTACATAGGAATGTAACAGGCAAATGGGGTTAGATTTGTCATAATAATTTACTTTCTAAAAACATGTTTTTTTTTCTCTGCTGATGAATTGTTATTTGTAGAGAATTTCAGGAATATTATTAACCCAATCTTTAATTAACCCTTTTTGTTGTGTGTTTGGTGGCAGTGTTTCCTTAGCTTTTGTGTACTGTAGATTTGCATTATTGTAAACCCTTAAGAGACTGTCAGAGAAAACCAAAGCAGGATATTTAATATATGTTTTCCGCTTCAAGTTCCCTTAGCTTTTATTTATATGGCTTTTATGTCCATATGGCGTCTATATCTTATGTTATTTATAATTAATTAAACCATGTTTTTACTTTGGCTTATACCATTAAAATTGGTTAAAAATGTATTCAAGTTGTCAAAAAAACAAAAAAAAAATCCACAAATGAAAATTTTTGATAGAGTTATCTCACCCTGCTCTGGTTTTCTCTGTTGACAGGGCCAAATGTTTTCGTCGATGTCTAACACGTGGGGATGCCGTGCATAGCAGAACAAACACCAAAGTCCAGTGAGGGGACTAACAGACTTATATGCAAGTTAACAATGGTGCCTAGTCTACATGATATACAGTAGAGGATCCTGTGATACAAGACACCAGATCAGGAGAAGACAACTCTTGGTGGAATTATTGACAGAATCTCATTATTTTGTTGTTCTGTGTACCTCGTGACTTTTGTGTTATTTACTAGGTTTAACATGGGACCTTTTGAAGTTTTTGATGTCATATGACAAAGTCAGAGTCATTAATATAGATTAATTTTAATTACTGAAACAGTTTTGTTTTCAAATCAAGCCTGTTTATCGTTTATTGAATTAACATGAAGCATACACCTTCAGTAAGATGGGATACAAATTTAATATAGGAACTAGTCAGTGAAGATTGTAACAATTTATCACTTAGATTTCCCATTATCTTGCCAAGAAGATGGTCTTCATGTGTAGATTTGACATGAAGTAGAGTTATTACAGCCCTTGGTTTTGCAATTGATTATCCAGACTGTCACATGGAAATATCACAACTTTGCATTTTTTTTATTTCTAAACATGTCATTTATTCTGAATAAATATTGTTGGTAAAGGTACCAATAATTTTACAATTACTTTATTGTATGACTAGATCAGGAAATGTATTTATTTCTTCCACATAATGCTTGTAGTTTTGCTGTTTTTTTTTCTTTTATCTAGTCATTCTTTCTTTGAAATTGTTAATTTGATTTTCTTTTTAAATGAAAAACAATTCTTTGTTTATCATATTTCAATGTAATGATTTTTATTTGAAAAAAATTCTAATTTCTACATGTCCTTCTTAAAACATACATATAATTTCTTAACATGTCAAGCTTTATTTAAAGCACCAAAATTCGTGAATTACATGGTCCTACAGTCTTTATGGTTTCTGGTAAAATTTTGAATTTCTCATTCAAGAGTTATTGGACCTTATATACATCAAAATTTATTCAACAAGAGTTATAGGACTTTATATGCATCAAGTTGAAAGTGATTTTTATGTTGCAATAGTAAAAAAGGTCGTTTATCTGAATATCTGTTAGTGAATTTTTTTTATTCAACACTTAGTTGGACATTTTGAGATGTTTCATTTGAACTGTGAGGAACATTTTGCAGGCTTATCAGATACTACTGTCCTTTCCTCTACACTTTTCAAAGTATTGATTTTTTAAAAAGAATATTTGGACCGACTTAATTCAAGAAGTCAGACATATCTTTTTGTATACTTACAAGATTTGATGGAAAGTCAAATTTCTGTCAGACAGATATTATCAGTACTGGACCAAATATTATATGGGCATATTATTAGAACTGTGAAGCTGATTTTTTTTCCTGTTATAACCTGTTGGATTTTTTTTTTCATCTGCTATTTTTGTTTTTCTTTAGTAAATTATATATGTAGATTTGCATGAAAAAATGCTTATGGTTTTAGGTGCTATTTTTTATAGATGTATATGTAGGACCAAAACTTTGACGAGAACTGTAGAAATACATTCCCTCCATGTGGTACAAATACATTGGTATTTGATATTACATGTAAATATGTTTTTATTTTTTGTCTTGCCTCAGACTTTTAAAGTAATATTTTATTGTATTATATATATATATATATATATTTGATAAAGAACTTAAAAGTTCTTGTTATTTATGATCTGATTATGTATGGATATTCAGACCTTGTAAGGACCAGTTATATTTATGTTCAGACCTTTTAAGGACCAGTTATTTATGTTCAAACCTTTAAAGCACCATTTTCTTAAATCATTTTAAGACCATTGTAAAGAATTTTTGTATCCGTTTTGAATTTGGTTGAAAAATGACCTTTGGAAGCTTTCATTTCTCATCCAACTTTACACTAGGAGTGAATGATTTGATTTCATCAATGCAATGCATAAAATACCCTAGTTAGAGAAGTTTGAGCCATATGAAGGGGAGTCAGATCTAATTTCTGTTTGGAGGAGAACAAAGAAATTTCATAAGTTCTTTAAAATGGTCAATTCATACCCTATAATTTCAGTAAGTTGTTTCATATTGGGTCGAGTAAGATTTTTTAGATTTCAAGGATTTGTCTGTTTTTTTTTCTGTTTCATGTTAACTAGAATTTGTTCCCAATAAAAATGCAATTGTTACCTCCCCTGATCCAGTTAAGGGAATAAGTTATCTACCTTTGTTCCTATGGAAATTGTAGATATGAGAGTACATAACTGGTCCTGCTGAATATTTGAATTTTAAATTGTTAATTGTAGAGTTATTACATCTCATTAGTACACCTTTTTGTAAATGTAATATAATTACAAATTATTTTTGATGATATGCATTTCAAGAAAAGGGAGATAAATCAATTAATTTAACAGAAAGTGCTAAAGTAGAAATCCACAGAAAACAGGAAAACAATAGAACTTGTTTACCCAAGTAAAATTGTGTGCCATACAGTGATTCTGACCCAAATTTTATCACTGAGAGCATTGTATTTTTGTAAAAAATATTTTTTTCCAGTAGCAAAAATTTTGTCATGAATGCCAGACAGTCATAGTGCCATATCTAAAAATATCAAACAAAGTCCTAATATTATTGTAAGATTTCAGCAGGAATAAATATTTGTTTTCAGTTTTAGTTAAAGTTGATAAAAAATCCTTAAATAAATTAAGACTTTGTTTGAAATTGTTATGTACAATTCTGTTGTAAATTTTGTATAACATTATTATTATGACCCTGTTATAAATGTATCATTTAAAGTACAAATAAAAATCTAATCATTGTTACAAAGGTTTTTTTTTATTATTATATTTGTTCATGTGAAATTTGTGGTACAATTTTTCTGAAAATTTTATTATACTAGTGCGTGAGAAAAAATATACATTAAAGAGGTTTTAGTTGTCTCACAGGTCAAAGGATTTTATCCTGTTTTGAATCAAGGTGATTTTTATTCATGTCTGTACAAATATTTATTTTATCATATAAAACATTTCTAGGAACCCCTGTCCCCTTCCCTTAGCCTGCATGAAATTAGGATTGGTATAAACATAAGCCTCCAAAGCTATAATAATAATTGATAAATAAAAGTGACACATTGAAAGAAAACTTAATTGATAGTTTAAGTATCTGGTTTACATGTTATGGAGGCCCTTGTAGTAAAATTAAAAGTTATGTGTATTTACCATAGATCTAAATACATGCATTGCCAACTTGGCACTTTTATGTTAGACATATAATACAGATGGAGAAATAAGTAGCTGACAGTGGATTGTTAACTGAAAAAAAGAAATGAAACATAAAATAGCAGGGGCAATAAATAGGGGCAGTAAAACTTACACCACGTTAATTTCATATGCCTTGTGGTGAATATCAACAGACATTGTCAATAAACTTAAACAGATTCTCTTTAAAACATTCAAGCAGAATTATCACATTTAATGCTGGTTTTTATCGTTTGTGGATTTTACAAATAATTCTTGGTGATGAATGCAGGTATGAAATAAAAATTAAAATTGAAAAAGTCTGATAATAATGTAAACAAAATGAGAAACTATCTACAGATGTGATATATAAGGCAGCTGGTGGAACACAATCAAGGTGATACAAAATCCTTTCTTGTTTTGTTGGTTTTCCTCACAATAGGTGAAGATGTTTTCTTTTTTAAATTCACTTTAATATGGTTTGTCCCAGATGTTGTGCAGATTAAAGGTTAAAGTCTTGGTCACTTTTTATTCTCGTTCTACAAATAGGTTGGGTGGTCGGGCTTTGTTATGTTAACAACACCATTTAATGTCCCAAAAATGTCAAAAAAATTAAACAAATTGATAAAAATTGTTAAAATTTGTTGTATTTTCAAAAAGCTGACACCACTCCTAATCCTCAGCACAAAACACATATTGTGATATAATGTCCATAAACAGAAAATTCTAATACAGTAATACCACACTGAATTGATATGGTATTTGTAATTTTTACTGGACCATCCATCATGTTTTTCTGATAAGACGTAGAGGAAAGTTCCGCATTACAAACACAATTATTATTTTGCCCTCAGATTTCTATCGTCTTATTGTTTGTATGGTTTAATGAAAATGTTATTATTGCCGCGGATCAGTTGTTCTAACGGAGGTCAAGTTAATTTAGAGTTAGACTTCTTGCCATCGACCATTATGAATTCGGAGCATTTGCAGTCAGCATTGGGTAATCTGGACATCATATTGATTTTCAGATGTTGGATAATGTTGATTTTTTAAATATAATAGGAAAGTGGAGTCACATTGTGACATATTGGGTTTTCTCGTAGCTCTGAATTAGTTTGTTTCCCTAACATTCAAAGATATCGCCTTTCGTAGATATTGTATTAGAATATGAAAAGCAAAGGCTTTCGAGAGATTGACAATTTCAATATTTAGATTGAATCAAAGATAAATTCAATTTTCCATTTTGGTATATTTGCATTAATTGTATAGAAACGTTTCGCTGTTGAATGTAAGTTCCTTGCAATAGAACTGTTATCACAAATGGATAAAGAATGGTGAAATAGAAGCATTCGTAGGACATTAGCTAAAATTGAATTCTTTTTTGATGAAATTATGTGATATAAAACCACTTACGTTCCATAATTATATCAACCATAGGCAGATCAAATGTTATCAGAGTTAGCTGAGGTCTCTCAGCCTTTTACTGTCTGCACTTTAGATAGCCATTGTGCATCTCCAATCTTCTTGTGGGGTTCATTTAGGGGGTCAATTTTTAATTTTTGTCCATTGTTTAGTTTTCAGGGGATTCCTTACAAGAGCAGATTAACAGTTCTGAATATATTAAGGTAATGATAGTCCTTTATTTTTCATTATCAGATCAGATGTGTAAATAGAATGAATCACATGGATATTAAATAAACAGAGAGAGAGAGTTGAAGGGATGTCTTGTCAAATATTCACATTCCTGTATTTCCACACAATCTTGTGTACTGTCTGTTGTATGGATATGAAAAAGAGGCGGAAAGTATTGGATACAAATGTATTTACAAAAACATTGTTTAAGGAAAGAATATCACATTGATGTTGGCTGCGAATAAATAAGAGATAAATGCAAAAAATATTTGTAAAGTGTCGAATCTGTGCAGGAGTTTCTACATTTTGAAGGCTTTTTTTAAACGAAGTGAAAGTTTGGAAGGGTAAAATGAAGAAATGGCTATTCCTGTTGAAATGGCATCTCTTTCCTTTTAGCCTTGTACTTAAGTTTTCAACTACGTGCAATAGAAAATGATCGTATATTGTTATATTGAAATATATTGCGGTAGGGTATTAATCGAGTTAAGTTTCTCCTTGTTGTATATATATATGATGCCATTTTTACATCAGTTATATTAAATATTGGAAAATGTCCAGATTGATATTGTGTGATGTATTGTCCAGAGTATAGAGTTTGTCAATAATTGTGATTCACAAGCTCAGCTAGTGCCATCTTCTACAGCTTGTACAGGGCTTTAATATCACTGTCAGCTGTTAGGGTTATAAATCTACCAAGGACCAGGAGTTATGACAGACAACCCAATTTTAATCACATAATGACCATAAAATAACCTCAAATCAGAAAGCTGTCTATTTATTCTTGCATGTTACAGTAGTTTGTGTATTGGCTCAGTTTTGATTGTAAATTATGGAAGTACTCTGTGAAGATAATTTTTGTGACAAGTTTAACAGAAACTAAGAATCAAATGCTCTTATTTCCTTCCAATAATTGAAAATTTGATAAGAGTGGCACAGGGATATTTTCTTGCAGCGTGTTTGCCTTTTTTTATATCACGGTTTGCCATGTTTGAGGGTTGTTATTTGCCATGTTTTGTGCCAACCATAAAAAAGGCATCGTGCAAGCCAATTTCTTATTTTTCGTTCCTCTTGTTGTGACATTTTATTTCTCGTATGCTCGTGCATGGTGCCTCCTGTTAGACCCTCTTTGATGTTTCAGACGTTTTCCAACCACAGTAACTCAAAAACACTTGCACCCATTTCAGTGAAACCTTTTTTACTAGTAATTTATATAAAATCAGAGTGAGCTGCCTTTTTAGTTTTGGACACTATCTTCAGTGGGGCTCTTAGTGATGGTTACTTGTCAGACTAGGGTTCCCATCAGGGCTGTCAGTGATGGTTCAGCTTCAGGTCAGTTTTTGTCCAATCTGGAATCGTGGTGATGATTATTAGTTCAGATTGGCTGTCCCATCAGGACCCTCAATTATGGTTGCTAGTTCAGGTTGGTTGATGGTCCATTAGGGCCTTCCATGATGGTTACTAGTTCAGATTAGGGTCTGCAGTGATGGTTACTAGATCAGATGAGGGTCTGCAGTGATGGTTACTAGTTCAGATGATGAGGGTCTGCAGTGATGGTTACTAGTTCAGATGATGAGGGTTTGCAGTGATGGTTACTAGATCAGATGGGGGTCTGCAGTGATGGTTACTAGTTCAGATAGTGTTGGTTTTTGCCCAGTTACATTTGCACCTTGGGATATTGTAGTTCAATGTAGGAAAAGAAGTTGCCTGAAAAATAAATCTTCAAATAACCTTGTTTGAGGGTGATGTATTCAATTGACACACAGTTATGAGCGCCACCTTCAAAAATGTTTTTGTCTTTTACAAAAAATTATTGTCGTGAAAAGCTTACAGAGTAGTATGATTGTGATCTTTTTATGGAAGAAGCTTTAGGAAGTCCTATTTTCTGATTCTGTTGGATCAGAAAGCATTTTATTCCCATTTCTCCCTGCATACATCAATAAATGATTTTTAAATTTTTTGTGGTGGGAATATGGAATTTGGTCACAATAATTTTCTTATATTGGCAAAGTAAGCAATTCGGATAGCAATAATAGAATGGTTGACTTACTTGGTTTATTTTATTAATCTTAAACACAAATATAGTTAGATTATAATCAATTAGCCATTTAATAGCAGATAGTTTAAGATCTTTTAACCATAGTTGTATTATTGCCAAATAAGATACGTTGACAGAATCAGCATTATCATGAAATCATTAAACGTAGGACATGAGATAGTTGTACACCTCAAGTCATCTTTATAATCAACCTGTCCTACTTCTATGATTATCACAAAATCGCACAATAATCAGATCAAATATTGTCAAATTATCATGACGATAGATCACTATAACATGAAAATTCTTCATCTTCTAAATGCTCGTCCTTTAAAAAATGGGATTTATATCTGGCGTATAAAATAATAGTGTTTTGAAAGATCAAGATTATTCCCCGATACAGAAATCTGATGGGCATAGATATTGCCTTCTTATTAATCGATTAGTTAAAATCAAATATGTAGACACATATCTTAACTAGATCTAACAACAATCACCTCCGAGAACGTCTTCAATTTAATACATTCCACAAGATATTTTGTAGAATTCAGTGTTTAAGTATTCATGAAGTCATTGTTCATTCAATGTACACTAAAAGGATTTAATGCAAGTCACATCCTCGGCACATTAATGTGTTTGTTAAAGTTAACATTGTAGTTATATGCAACCTTTTATTTCTGAAAATAGTTTGTTATTGATATTCAATGCCCCAGTCCTCAAGATCAAAAACTAAGAGACAAAACGTAAATTTTGGTCGATTTTGGTATAAACATGTATAGTTAGGCCAAATAAAAAAATACATTAGCTTCTCAGGCCCCTGCCTCATCTCTTTTCTGGGAACTAATTTTACCTTTCAAATAAAAAAAAATGAAAACAACCTGCCTCATTACTGTTTTGTCATTTCAGCAATGTAAAAAGATGCCTCCTCGTGATTTTGAACCAATAGAAATAAAAAATTTTCTCCCTCCCTGCCTCATCATTTTTTCTGAAAACTGGCCTGAGAATCTAATAATTATTTTTGTATGGCCTTACATGATCGGCTCAAGACTTGTTTTTTAACATTGAATGGTTCATGAAATATTTACAAGTATAGAACTGTTTCACTATACAAACAATTCTTTAAATTGGTCTACTGATCTATAATCCAGACTATAGTTTTGAAAAATTTAAGTTAAAGAGATGTCAATATGTGTTTAGTTAATGAACTAGGTCACTGTGTCCCAAACGTTAAAAAATAGCTTACACATTTACTACTGCAGACAGAAATGTTGAAAAATTTCTCACTTTACTGAAAGAACTTGTTGATTTGACACAGTTAAGTGAAATATTGTCCTGCACATTTATTCATAGCCTCAATCTCTTTAGTAGAAAGAAATCTGCAGCCTTTCTTGGTTAAATCAATGAATCAACAAATCAATTATTAAATTACTATGAAGCAAGTCCCATGATGAAATTTCTATTTTGTAACAGTTCCCAGTCATGCTTCCAACATTTTTATACAAGTTACAGTCAAAATACATAAAAAAATCTGAATGAATCCAGAACATTTCAAAAAGAGGGGCTCATTAGAACATCCAAGCAAACTACTCCTCGAACAAACGTAGAAATTGATAAATAAAAACTTTGCCTTTTAGTGGGAGATTATATGTATTGAAGAATGAAGAACTGAAGACACTAGTCTTCCTTATTCAGGCGTTTTCATGCCTTCAAATGAAATTGACTTAGATTACTAAGGGTCATGTGGGAATCACGGATTATATCTGTGTTTATATATATATATATTCTACAAATCAAGCTTCACTGTGTAGACAGTAGACAATATTCTGATATTTGTGACGGGTGAAAGACGTGGGTCCTTTTGAAATGGAAAACCAAGCAACATTCTTTTCAAAGAGCGATTTGCTCTGACAAGAATGTTGCTCTGCAATGGAGATGTGGTCTAATGTTTCTAGGACAAAATGTTAGATTGAGTTAGAATTTTATAGAAAACTCATTAACCTTCTCTTACCAACAAAGCATGTTTCTTACAGTTAATTTAGTTCTTTTTTTATTGATCTACGAAAAAAGAAACAAATCATTAATAGAAAATAAAAATAATTTCAGGGTTTTATTTAGCCATTAATTTAGCTTAACAGCAACACATATGATTACAATGGTGTAAAGAAAGTTGTTTAATTATTTACATTTAACCAGAAGAAGGAATTCCAAATAATCTATACTCTGAATTCTTTTCACTGTATACTAGTTAGTTGGAGAGGGGGAACTTTATACCAGGACAGATCTGTGCTTTCACATTCATGATTGATTGATTAGGATTTCAACAGTGTTCTGATGAAGGATGTAACAGTATCTGTAATGTTGCTCCATCTGTCCATTGTTTTCCATGTGATGAAGCTACAGTATAGTGCTAAGGATCGAAAAAAACACAATGGAGCTTCATGCCCTGTAACCTTGCCCTATCATGCTAGGTTTAAGGAGAATTGAAGCCATGTTTCTTATGAGAAACACATAATTTATCACAGGGTTTGTTAAGTTTATCCTGGTTATCAACTTCCTGTTGCACCATGGCGGTTCTTGTCCGGGGTTCTTGTGTCCATGTGTTTGTCGGGCTGTCTTTTTGAATTTGATTTCATACATGTAGAAGAACTATTTGCATCATCACTGAACTACCAAATTGGATTTCACAGGTTTACAAATCAAACTCCCCAATTTTTGGCTCCAAGTAAATAATATGAGACAACACATTCTTTTTTATGGCAAGACTATGTATAATCATTGTTTTGGAATAATGAATTAAAGATAATACCACAATACACTAATCCTTTTCCTCCCTTTATCTGACTTCTATTGTTAAAATATAAACAAAACAGTGGGGAACACATCAGTCCAAATAATTAATTGTCTTGCTTTTCTCTCTCCCATTATGGATTACTAGAAAGGTGGAAATAGATGATCTTAAATCAATCAAAAATCAGTAGATCCAAAAATACAAGCTTATTCCTACAATTTTTTAAATATACTCCATTAAGTTTACATAATTTTTCAATTAAAATCCTCTCTGTGATAGACTTTGGGGAGGAAATGTATTCTACCATGTAGTAATGATATACAATACAATAAAGTACCCCAATTTTATTGTTTAATGACCTATATCCTAACAAAAATAAAAAACCTAATGCAAAGATTTTCTTCTAGTGAAAATCCTGTTCTTATACAAAGATCAATTCTTATGAAGAATCGAGGCAGAAATATTTGGTTTCATGTTTGAGTAATTTGGTATTATAGCGGGTAATTTTGGCCGAACGTAAGATTACTGTCCCCAATGTTAATTTCATGTTTTACACCATTCTAAAAGCCTTGCTGATAGCCCAGGTCTGTGAGTCCTGACCCAGTATCCCAAATTTCACCTTGGGTGTTATCAATACTTGTTCTTTATGTACTAATGGCTACTAGAATTTCTGGAGTGGTTAACAGGTTATGTTGACAAGGTAAAAAAGGACTGATTACATGACAGTTTATATTAATAGTTAGAATGACCTTGTTTTGAAGGAAACAAGTTTGGTCATAATGTGGGTAACAGTTACTGCCCTTGCAATGTAGACTTGTCCAGTTAATGTTGTTGGTATTAGTTTACATATTACAGTAGAACTTTGATGGCTCCAACTACAATAACTCCAACACCATGGATGTCTCTAACTACAATAACTCAAACACCATGGATGTCTGTAACTACAATAACTCAAACACCATGGATGTCTCAAACTACAATAACTCAAACACCATGGATGTCTCTAACTACAATAACTCAAACACCATGGATGTCTCAAACTACAATAACACAAACACCATGGATGTCTCTAACTACAATAACACGAACACCATGGATGGCTCCAACTACAATAACACAAACACCATGGATGTCTCCAACTACAATAACTCCAACACCATGGATGTCTCTAACTACAATAACTCAAACACCATGGATGTCTCTAACTACAATAACTCAAACACCATGGATGTCTCAAACTACAATAACTCAAAACACCATGGATGTCTCAAACTACAATAACTCAAACACCATGGATGTCTCAAACTACAATAACTCAAACACCATGGATGTCTCTAACTACAATAACACAAACACCATGGATGTCTCAAACTACAATAACACAAACACCATGGATGTCTCTAACTACAATAACTCAAACACCATGGATGTCTCAAACTACAATAACACAAACACCATGGATGTCTTTAACTACAATAACTCAAACACCATGGATGTCTCTAACTACAATAACTCAAACACCATGGATGTCTCAAACCCTTTTTATGGTCCCTTTGTTTCAAATTTAAGCACAGTTCGACTTCAATAGCTCAAACACCTCTCCAGCTCGAACTGTTTTCATCAGTCCCAAGCCATCAAAGTTCAACTGTTTCATAACTTTTTGTGGTCTTTTTCTGTCTGTCTGTCTGTCGCCTCTTTACCCAGATTAATTTTTTTTTCTTATTCTTTTCCTGAAATCAAAAGAAATCAACCAGCAGATCTATACCGATAGATTAGATGATAGAACAATTACTTAGTATATTGATATCTGTATCTGATGGGGAGAAGCACATCTTCCTAATGTTTGGGGTTATAACATCTCTTTATATAAACACAGTTTGAATTACGAAGAAAATTGAAACTTCTATAGAATTTTCAAACGGTTGCACCTGGTTGTAGTAATTTTAGTGTGTATTTGTTGTGAGCACATGTTATGAAATATGAATATTTTATCAAGTATCCAGCCTGGAGGTCATTATAACTGGAGAATAGCAATTGTTAGGGTTTTTGGTATACTTGAAATCTTGTACATCTAGGTAGGAACAGCTGTTGTTTAGAAATAGGGTTGACTCTTCATACGAGAGCAACCTTCGGTTTATTTGTAATTGCCGTGGAAAGCATAAAATTCACACATTCAACAATAGGGAATAGGTCTTGTATAAACTTAAAGTATGCATAGTCTGCAAGTAAAGCCTTGGTTAAAATGTTAATGGATTTATATTTCAATAGGAAGTCTCGCTTCTTAGTAGAATGAAGAATTAATCTGTAAACATTAGTGACTTTTGAATTGCAAATGACAACCATTTAGGAATATCCCTTACAAAATCTGTTGACAGAAGAAAACTTCAAATCCGACTATTCATCCAACGGCACACTACACATGACTTAGTTGTATTTAATATGCATTCTTAACACTTGTTGTTATAAATTCTGTTCAGTGATCCAGTATCTTACAGGCACAATTTATGTCAAACCCCTCTCATTATCCTCGCTGGCTTGATTTTATTTTTATTTTAGTTTAATATAAGATGTTATTAATAGTCTCTGAATAAGTTTTGAAGACATAGGGCCCTGAACTGTTTAAATCACAAAGTATTAAATAGGAAAACGTGAGAGTTCTTACTCACCTCGCACATTTTAATAAAATGATACCACTTTTTAAAATATTTACATTAAACAAACATTGATAGTCAATTTTATTTCATTATAACCGACAATTGAACATAAAGTCTGTCATTGGTAAACAAGTGATACAATTTATGGTGTCTAAACTGTGTGGATGTGCACCTTTGAAACTTAAGGACAATTTTATGTACAAAATTTAGAAATTATAATTTACTTCATTAAGACCAATTTGATGAGAATATGATAGTTTTGATTACTTTTTTATGCATATCTTTTTGCTCAAGCACATACATGATTCATCAATACAATAATAACAGAAATGAAGAAAAAAAAAATATTGAATATGGATTTTTACGTGATATAACTAACATAAAACCACGCTTCAAAAACTTAATTGATTAACGACCTTCATTTTGTATGCATTTTCTAATTGATATTTTCACGGCAACATTTTCTTTCTATTGCAGCGACCTCCCTCAACGAATATGTTTAACCAAACAGATGACACCCAGTCCTCGCGGTCGGGTGATACCCCTATAACTACTAGTCAGTCCAATACTAATTCCTCACAGATAGCAGATAATACAAGTGAAATAGGTAAGAATTGTATATGTACCATAATTATATAAAAAAAAAACGAAAACTCTCATGCTTAAACAGGGACGAAAACTCATAATAGTGGCAAAGTGGCTAGCTGAGCCCCTGGCAAACAGAATTCAGTAGCTCAGCATGAATTTTAGTAGCCCTGTACTATATTGTCAACCAAAATTGTAGAATATTTCAGTAGCAATCTGGGCTACTGGTTTTAAAATTTTAGTAGCCTAGGTCAAATTTAAGTGGGCTTGGGCTACTGGGCCCTGGTAATTTGCATCCCTGCTTAAATCTTAGTCCATTGCAACCCTCTTGCCCAATGGGGATGTTAAATTTTGAATACTTATAAAAATTTAACCAGTTAAATGTAATTTGTATTTCACTCATGCTTAAATGCTAGTCCATCGTCAGCCTTCTTGCCCAATGGAGATGTTAGATTTAGAATTTGAATACATATAAAAATTTATCCAGTTAAATGTAATTTGAAATCGTGATATTTTTTGTAATGTACAAGTTTTACAATGAGTGAAGGACACTGATCAGCATTGATTGATAATCCTAGTGTTTCATGTCATAGGAGATAAATTGCTTATAGAATATTGCAAGGTGTTGTCTAAAACCACAATACAATCATTGCAGATCATTGAATTTAATTCAGCTTAAACACAAAAACTAAAATAAATGTTTTAATTATTTTTCTAAAATTTCAGCTTCTCATATTTATCAGATATTTTATTATTTTTTTTGTGAAACATAATGGACCAATTATACAGAAAGGTTTTTTTAATTAATAATTGAAATTTTAATGTTCTAACAGTGTCTAATTAAGGGAACCACATAGACCCCTTTTTATTTCACTACTGACAGTTAATGCTAATGGCATGGTATTCACACTGCCTTCAAATGAACATCATATCCAAATAGCTTTGCACTCTGGAGAAGCGGGTCATATTGAAATTAATTTTCCTAACTTCCTAAAAACATTTGCAGTGCCATGAAATGGGGAGGAATTCAGAATCTTAATAATCTCGCTTAATAAGAAAAAAATCATTAACTTAATTGGCAAATAGTAATTGGCCGTGGAAAGAATTGAAGACGCTCTCAATGACAGCCGTCTTTAGTTTTATCTTGTTGGCAATGGTAAACAGTAATTTTCCTTAGTTATAGACAGGTGCTAAGAATATCCAATATGAAGGCACTTTTCCTCTCAAAACAATTTATACATGGATCAAATTGAATCGGCCTCACATGTTTATAAGCAGTAGATATTTCACATTTACTTAGATATGTTATATAATATATAACTAAATGTACCCACATGAAAAAGATAGCGTTCTATTTCATCTTGCCACCCAAGACACTGGGTTAAAAGTCTTGCATGCTAATTTTGAAGATGGATTTTAAATGAAACCCACAACTTTTCATCTCTTTTTTTCAAATAATGTATAAGTTTCTGACTGAAAACAAATGCTGTGTTGAAATTGTGCTCTTTTTCTTACTTCCTTGGATGTTCATAAAGGTGTAGTAAATACATGTAAATGAATAGGCTGGGTTTCCCAGGTGCATGATCCTACATGCCTTTGTCCATCTTCTTGTTGGAGTTGTGCCCCTTACCAAGTAAATGAAGTAAGGAGCTGAAATGGCATATTATTCGATTTGCTGTAGAAATATTGTATCATCTTGAAGTCTGTTCCAATTACTTATAGTAATGCAACTACTACAAAAATATCTCTTGTGTAAATCTTTGTGATCTAAGAAACAAGTAACCCTTTTGTCTGACATTCTGCGGTATAGAATCGACATAAGGAAATTGTGTCATTAACCCCTAGAAAAAGGTATAGAATTCATTGATTGTGAGGAGATTTTTCCAAATGAGTTTGCCGGGTTAGAACATAATTTCTTAAGAGATAATTAGGGGGGAATTAATCCAGGAGCTAATTAAATTTTGTCTGTAAGCTGTTGACATTGATCTTCAATATTAGCTTTTTACATATTAGACGATAACAATGGCTATTGTTAGTTGTAATTTTATTTTACCACTCAGTGATTTAATTTTCTCATTTAACTCTCCAGTTCTTTGAAATTAGACTTTCTGTATTGCTATAGTGTTTAGTGCATGTAAGAAATTCAATAGAAATTTCCACTCAATGGATAAAGAATAGCAATTTCTATCCCCAACTGGTAGCAATTGTTTCTATTACTGCATTTCTAACTTCAGCAGCCGTTTATTACAATTACATTCAAAATGCTGTATTACGGGTTATTTTTCGTTTTGGTAGACACAGAATTTTGTAAGAGATATTTTTAACATTTACTTGGTTAATGTCTATACCGCTCCAGTTAGTCAAAAGATTGTATTTTTGCGCTGATGTTTTCTGCTAGACTGACCACATAGCATTATTGACAGTACCTCCTTATGCTTTGAGTATGTCCTGTACGAATTAAGGCTAATTTGGTATTGTGTGTAAATGCTTAATCTATAAAGATTGAGATCGGCAGGCGGAAATGTAAGCTGCAGGTCCACATTAACGGGGGGAAGTGAGCTGAAGAATACCAATATGTAGCAAACACAGCAGAGAAAAAGTAAATGTGCTATTTAATACAATCGCCAGATTGGAAATAAACATAATGATTTCTTGGCGTGTGATTAGAAAATGTTCAATATCGTCTCAACTATTGTAATAACATTGTCTTTTCTTCTACAATAATGAAGGCGGCATATCTTTAATCAAATCATTTGGAAATGATCTAGATTTGTTAATTTGTTTGGTATTATAACACAAGGTACATGTTTTATTCCGGGTTTGTAATAAACTTCTATTAAACACCAGTGTTAAGCCAGGGGAGATATGAATGCTATCAGATTTAATGGGGGTATACTTCTTTCTTTATTTACCCAGCACATATTTGAAAAGGTTCATAAATTGAAGACCCTTACACTGGTGACATTGCCCATCCTTCTTTTGACTTACTATGTATGGAGACATTGTTCAGGTTTAATCATCTACATAGGTAACTTTATCTGATATCTATCTTTGAAAACATATTCATGACCCAGAACCTAACACCATACTCAATTAATTAGAATATTCTTTAATAAAAGATCGAGGTCTTCAATGACGAATAATTTTTAATATTCACTTTACAACGTAAGTGAAAATAGCTTGTGTTCAATTAATACTACCCCATTATGTTTCAAATTAGCCTTGAACCAAAGAAAAAAATGTATTTTGCTTTCATGGATATTTAAAAGAGTTCATTTATATGGAGACGGGTTGGTCGTTCATCATTCAGCCCGAGTCTGATTGTGTTTTTACAGAATAGACTTAACTATATCAATTAGGAATATAACTATCCTCTTTATTATAATTTTTCATGATAACCATTGTCAAAAATGTTTTGAAGTTGTACCTCACAAGATGTGAGAACATGCCCATATTTCATAAAAAGGCATACCTTTGTTCCTTGAAGGTTTCAGACTACTCAATGCTAAATGGTATTCTGTTAATAATACCAAAATAAGATACCCTAAGTGTCATTTAGATCCTTTTTCCCTTTAAAATCGATTAAAGATTTTACAAAATCGGTTGTAATAGACATCTAAGAAAGTACGAAAAATTTAGTTTGTCAAGATGCCCATTTCATATGATAAAGCGCTTTTTATCTTTTTCTAAGGCTTAAATAGATTTATATTGAGATTTAGGTTTTCTCGGCTGAAGGATTAAGGACTACATGATTGTTATTTCTTCATGTTTTTCCTTTGTTTACTCTAGATTTTGATTTTCATAGTCCTTTCCTGTGATTTTAAAGTCCTCATATTTTTGCTGGCTTTGAAGTTGGCTACTCTTACTATGGAATTTAAAGCTGTATATACAGGAAAAGATATAATATTTCTATGTCCAGGTGTAAACTCTTTTGAAGGCCATTCAACCTACACTAGAGGGCCAACCTTATATTATGTAAGTCTAGGAAGCCCAGTAAAACCATTGCTAAGTCACAAAAAATATTTCTATACTAGTATCTTGCAGTGTAGGCAAAATCTCTTTACTGATGTAAAACATCCTAAGAGCTGTGTTTTTGTGGAACCAAACTTTTTTGCTTCTTTGATTAGATGTCTGTCATATTTTATGTTGGAGGGGGAGGGGTATATGTGATCATTGTGTCCTTACTACCCATCCACATACTTTTACTGAGATTTAAAAAAAAACATCAATATTATTTAACTTTAGTACAAGAAATCCCCATTCATAACACTTCCGAGACATTAAAAATTCACATTTGTATTCGAAAAAAGAAAAATTTAATTTCTGGACTATTAAAGTGTCTTCCACGGATGGGTTCTTTGTTTGTTTTCTGCAAATGTTTGACATTTTTATGCCATATTATCTCTTTTTGTCATCAAATCAGAAAATAATGTAAAAACATTTTAACCTTAGACCCATAGCATCTTAATCCTTCTCTGACAAATAGCAAATATTTGAAAATGTAATTCTTTGGCTATGGAAGTTAAATCTCTCATTGATATTCATAGCAGTCACACATTTTAAAGCCAGTTAAGGGATTTTTGTTAAGTTCTCTTTTCTAGTATGCACACTTTCAATGCCATAAAAACAGGATTTAGTTGGCTATTCAATAAAATGTTTGTGTATAAACTAAAATTAATGCCCAAGTGAAAACTAACATTGCTTGTTACTCATTGGTAAATGTTTTTGAAATTGCCCAAGAGGAATTAATTACACCACAACCCATCAGGGATTGACTCCAGTCCACCATATAGGTTTAATTTGGCCATCTTTAATTGCTGAATTATTTGAGTAAACAAAGTTTTTTAGAATGATTTATTGTCAATGAAAATGACAACACATAAAACTCCATATACCGCCCTATAAATAAGTGATATTTTATTATCAGAAATGCAGCCTTTCCTTTTTTTTTTGGTAGAGTTTTTTTATGGTTATTTTATTGTTTTTATGAATTGATATTATTTAAAGTAAAAAAACATGACATTTTTCTAGAAATAATCCATTTGTTGGAAAATTTGAATGGTATTATGCATTTTTATTATACGACGGTCGTATACGTATAATGGTATGGTGCTGTCGTGGTCGTAGTTGTTGTCGTCGTCTGTAGACACTTTTGTTTTTGGTCAATAACTTAAGTTCCAGTTAATCGATCCTTATGAAATTTTAACACAATGTTCCTTGGCACAAAATGAAGGCTTGGCTAAGTTTTGGTTATTGTGGCCCCACCCGTTTTTTAAAAAGGGGCCAAAAAGGGTTAAATTTGATGTTTTCACATATTTGACTGTAGAATCTTTATTATTTATCGGATTTTAATGGGGTTTCTTTCAGTGTCCTCCTGAGTAAATTTCTAAGCAGAGGTATGCCAACAGATTTCACGTGTCATGTACTGTTTACGAGATAAATGGGGCCCAAAAGGGGTGAATTTCAAAAATTTTAATTTTTTAATTTTTAGTCCGATTTTGATGCAGTATTTTGCAATGGATTGCTTATGAAAAATTAACATAGCGCAGAACCATCAGATTTTTGATAACTTTTTTCTTTTCCAAGCTATGAGGGCCAAACAGGGCAAAAATTGCAAACATGCAGATTGCCTAAAAATTTTTATTTTTCATCTGATTTTAATGAGATTTTTTTCTTTAGATTCCTCTCATTGTAGGCTTTCATTAGTATGACAACGGATTTGGTGTAGCTCTTACTGTTCATGAGCTATTAGGGGTCAAAGGGGCCAAAATTGCAATTTCAAGAAATATGTAAAATCTTTATTTTACATCAGATTTTGATGGATTTTTTTCTTTGGATTCCTCTTATTGTGAGCTTTCAGCAAATGTCAACAGATTTGGTGTAACTCTTACCGTTTTTGAGCTATAAGGGGTCAAAGGGGCCAAAATTGCAATTATTAGAAATATGTGAAATCTTTATTTTCATAGGATTTCAGCCTGAGTTTTTTTCTTTGGATTTCTCTTGATGTAAGCTTTTAATTGGTAGTCAACAGAATTTTTAAGCTCTTACAATATCCTAGTAATAGTTTGTGTCCAGTTAATTTATCTGTCAAGGTATTTATTTTGTCCAGCAAATGACTGTGTCCACATTCATTTTAGTTTACACTTTTTCAAAATTCAGTGGTCAACATGCTGCGGTCGTATCATGCTGCGCTCGGCATAGCCCTTTATTGTGTTATGCATAGGAATAATGCATTGGTGGTGATTTTAATGCACATTATACAAAAATGATATACATATATATATAATTTTGGGTAATAGACATTTAACCTGAGGATAATTTTGGACAAATTCAAGACAATGAATTAACTATTGTTCAATTTTTTTGAACCACAAGGACCACACATCACATAATCCAGATATATTCCTCTAAATTGGCCAAACAGAAAATTGAATTTGTGTGGTTAGATAAACATTATGTAACTAAATAAAAAAAATACAGTGATATTTTGGATCTATTTTGGGGACCTGTCATAACAAGTGATGAGTCAACAGGATTTTTGGTGACCTATTATGTTTGTGTGAAATATGATGAGTGAAATGTACACTGTAATTAAATCCAGACACAGCTACATTCAATTTCTGTATTTATTGTCCATAGTGGATCCCATTAATCTCCCACTGTGCTTATAACTGGATAGGCCACAGTCATAATTGAACCCTGGAATTTTACTTGTTTCCTCTTTAATAACAACCAAAATCACCCATTGATTTCTGCAAATTAAAGACATTTTAGCAAATTTAATAGGAAACAAGCTGTTCAGATTTCCTACTCTGCTAAAGATAGGAATTTGTGTAAAGTGTTCAAAATCATGAATAGTATAATGAGAAAAATATTCCTAAAATCAAACCAATATGTTCTGCAAAAATTTATTGAATGGTTTTATCAAAACTATGTGCATCAAGTAAAAGTTCCAAGTATGTGATAATCAACTCCAAGCAGTAGTCAAGCCTAATTTATTTTGCAGAAATAGACTTCTTTGAATATAATGCAGCTTAGAGATAGGGGAAAGATAGAGAAAGTTCACAAATGTCATTAACTAGTATAGATTACCAGTTAATGGCATTGTTTTCAGTCTTGGCATTTCTTTGGCCAACAGCTGACCACATCTGTATCATATGTAAAGAAAAATAAACTCTGACACCAAGAGCAAACTTAGGGGTTATTAACTTCCAACATTTTGTTATGAAATTTCTTCCCCTATTCAAATCTTGACTAAAAAAGCCACACAGTTTTATGGGACAAGATAAATTAAAGGGTCTGGTTTTTTTGGTTATATTTATTTGTTTTATTGTTTACTTGTCCCTCCTAGATTAGGTATCATCTAATATTTTTTTCATGGCAAGGGGGATAACTTTTCCTGATCACATTACCTAACTATACAATTTTTGTGAAAATATGAAATTAATATATTTTATTAAATTTGTTTAACTGCAGATGGCACTAATTGAATTTTGTCCAATTTATCATCGACTTTTCATTTAAGATAAAAGATGCGTTTTCCTACTTATAAGCTCAGCACGTTGGACTTGAACTGAATTGAATTGCACTCAAGTTTTCTTCCATATTTTCAAGTATCATAATTTCCTCATAGCATAAAGCAAGGACCGTATATTGATTACATCTTAGCAACCCATGGTAGTTAGATATGGCATTTAGAATAGCCCTTACGGTGGCGTGATTGGCAGAAATCAATGCAATTGTTCATTTCAGGAACTAGGGAAAATTATTTTTGTTCAAGAATTGTTTATTCATAAAACAAAACGGTAGATTGCTAGAGATAAGAAAATTGGTTTATTCAGAAAAAAAATAATCAAATATTATTTTATATATTTATCGTTAGAACAAAGTTCTATTATCATAATTTTTTCTGTGTGTTTAGAAAAATGAAAATTGGGTTTAATTAAAAGAGAAAAGAAAGAAAACATCATGCCGTTATATTTTTTTGTTCATTTGTTCAAAATAATATTGGCTGAAGTTAAAATGTGATTTAGGTCAGGTATTAAGTTTTTATTTACACAGTAAAACACACCTCTTTAGCTAAAACATACATCCTACAATGAGTGGATGGAATGAGTGAATTGCATTTTTCTGTTTTCTATCTGTCTTGGATTGTAAGGAATTTGTCACTGTCTCATCCCGAAGTTTAAAAGCAGGTTAGATGCATGAATAAACAGCATTAAACTTAAAAGGTTTGGAGCATGCCAAGTGTGTAGAGAAGTACTTTGTTTTCCAACATTTAATAAAAATATAGAAATTTGTTGAAAGCTTTTTTCATTGGGATTAACTTATTGGCCCTTATGTAATTCTGATGACGAAAATTTCCATATGTCATTTATTTTCAAATTGTGCGTAAGAAGGATTTGATTCCCATTTCTTCCAGACAAATTTTCATTACGATTATATGTAGTTTATTGAAAGAATTGGATTTGTACAAAAAAATAAAAATTATAAACTTAGATATATGTTTTTTTTTTCTTAAATTTTCAATGTTTTTTGAGGAAAGGGGTTGGTAAATAATTTTTTCCATAGTCTATATCTAATTTTATGTCTGAATTCATTGACATTTTATTTTGACAAATTCATGACAGGAAAATATTTGGTGCAGGATTAAAATGGAGGTCCATAAAGCCGGGGTATTACATGAAGAAAAATATTATAAAATATAAGTAAAAAATTAATATTTTTTTGTTGTAAAATATATAATGTAAAATTAATTGCTGAGGTTATTTAAGGTTTTACCAACAATTTGTTGTACTGTTATACAATGCATGATATGACAAGTTACTGGCATTACAAGTTCCCAGTGTGAGAGAAATGAAGTGGACATCTGTTTGTGACAGGTCCCATGATATATATTGTTCTGTTGGTGACACATATCAACTTCTGATGAAATATTAGCATAATAAATAGGTTTGCTACATAAGTAACTCCACATAAATGGGAACCATTTATAACTGTATTGTACATGTTCAGTGACAGGACTCCTAAAACAATGGATATTAATGGTAGAGCATTACTTCTCAGAGGTCAGTTATTTACATAGAAATTCTCAATATTTCTAGGATGGGGAGCTCTCAGTTTTAATAATAATAATAATTTTATTTCCAAAAATAGCACACCTATGGGTCAAGCAAATTACAAACTTAAAAAAAAATATGATACAAAAAGATATCAATTAATAAATAAAAAAAATATGAAAGTAACAAGAAAATGATTTATTATTGTTTATTTTTGAAAGAAAGAAATGTAGTAAATTACAAAATACTTGGTAAAAACAACTGACATTTATCATATAGCTAATTTTGATCAAGCAGAGACCTCTATACAAACTAAAAACAAATTTGTCTAATAGCTTGAGGGATTAGTAAGAGTTGGAATATATGCTAGCACTCTGACAATTTTTGATTGATGGGAAAAGAAATCTAGTCTGACAATCAGTATATTCTGCTGCTTTAAGAAATTACACATTCTCCATAACAAATTTTATCTTTGTCAAATCGGCCTTCCCAACAGTTAGGAGGGTGTTATTGCTGCTCAGCCTTTAATCTAATCAGAAAAATATTTTCTGCTATAATGCATTTCCTTTCCAACCTAGTTTTTTTTCCTTTCTCTTCATAATTTAGTGGGCATTAATGGTTCGTCATGACAAAAATATTGACTTTTCCAAACACTCTGTTGTTAAAAACAAAAAAGAGGCATTTTCTTAAAGAAAGAAGTCATTTTCTTTCATCACATCTTTAGATGGTATCATATCCATGTGTATTGCCAAGCTGTTCCTTTATCATCTTTTTATCATTTTGTTATGGAAAAGTTTTATTTTGATTGGATTATGCTGAAAAATTGTAGCTAGACTGGGGAGAAGACTCTATCCAATTTATTTTGATTAGAAATGGATTCCAATTAATTTGTGATCATTCATACACTACTTGTGCTTATAATTAAATTGGCGACTTGATGTGGAAAATATGATTATTGAATCTGAAACTTTGGTATTACTGTCATCTAATACGCAAAATGGTCTCTTATCGAAATTTTCAGAACCAGCCATTTTTTAATAGAAATTAAGGATCCATTGTTAGGAATAGTATAATGGTTATTGGCATGTTTGTGTTTACATTCCTTCACATGAAATGTACATTTTTTCAGCTGTCTCCCATAAGTACATATTTATTGTTTTTGAAATAAAAATAAACCCCCTCAAGTACATAACATTGTTGTAATAAAAAATGCCAGAAGAAATCGTCCCTGTCCTAATTCATGTCAGCACTCCTTCAGAAATTTGGGGGAAGGTCCATCATTTTATCATGAAGCATCTGCAATTAAAGAGATTTAGAAATCAACACATCAAGGTTTATTTTTTTAATGGCTCCTTATTATATTTCAGTATCAAAGATCTTTTAGGGTAGTGTTTTATTTAGCTGTGATAAAGATCTTAATTTAACAGATTGAGCGTTTTTATGTGTGGTTCCATTAATTTAATTCCAGTTATCTACCTTATAAAAATACTTGTAATTTTCATTGGTTTTAATCGGTATAGTTAAGAGCAATTAATGAAGTAATTAAGCTTTGGTTTTGTTGCTGAAATATCGGGTGTCATTATCCTTGGCTTTCATATCTGATGGTTTTCATAGAAAAAATAAAGAAAATACACAGGTGAGGTGTTAAAAATATTTTTTCTTTTCAATGATTTTTCAAGGATCGGTATTATTACTGTGAGGTAAAAGTACTTTATATGTAAATTCTAAAGTTAAAATCGGTGAATTTTGTTTTTCAAATGAACTGTATATTTCTAAATTATCATATTTTGTACTATTTTTTTCACATTATATAAATAAATAGGTTCTTGGTCTTTACAGACAACATTAAATTGGTCATGCTTTGTAGAGTTATGTCCCCTAAATAACATTGCCCACCCATATTATTTCATAAATTAAAAGTTAATGTTTACGCTGAGTGATCTGATAGTCTCATTAGAACTTACTCCAGCCTTGCATGATGGGAGTCTTTTTTGCAGTTCCCTCACAATGTGTGGCCTTTGTTCTTTGAAAAACTCAAAATCAATTTCTGCATTGAATTTATGTACTGAAAAAAAGAAATTGACAAATAGTATATTTTTCAGGTGATGGGTTAGATAACAGTGTAGGGTCGGGTGAGGGTACAGCAGATGAAGACCTGGAGGATAGAGGAGGGTCAAAGCGACAGAAAAAAAGAGGAATATTCCCAAAGGCTGCAACCAATGTGATGAGAGCATGGTTATTTCATCATTTAACTGTAAGTGGGCTATTTTACCGGGTTCGGTGTATTATCAACCTGCTGAGTACCATTATTATGCTATTATATGTTTCCTGTCTGGCATATATCTGCAGGTCAGTGAAGCTGACTCAAACAGATCCCAAAAAAAAAAACAAAATTATTTTTATTTTGCTTAGTGACAATTCAATTTAAATGTGTTTATGTGATAAACAATCAGGGGAGAAAATTGTGAATATCTCGAAAGAAAACTGAGTTTATAAAGCAAATACCAGCATTCCCTCCCTTTTTGCAGCTGTAAATTAAAAAGCAACAAAAATGAAAAAAATGTGCAAGAGGTTTTTGGTAAACCAACATGACCAAGTATATCATAATGTTCTTTTATGCACCAACTTGCTATGAGCTCACACTTTTCTGAGTGACCCCTCTTTGTTTTGTAAAAGTACATGTATTTATTGTCAAACTCTATTATAAGGGAAGTAATTACATGCTAGAAAAAATGTGAAGATATAACAGAATTTGTAGCGATGCATACCTGTATTATTTGATTCAGAAGACTACCATCTTGCTTTGGTGTATTGAGGAATGATGTGTACTAAAAAACATATCAGTTATCATATCTTATTAACATACTCTGAATCTCAGCACGTTTTAGACTTGTATTTCATAACATTGTCATAAAAATGGCATCCTCCTTATACATCAAAAATGATTGGTTTTTTTTTTCTATATGAGTTTTGACAAATGAGAAAGTAAAATAGGGGTAATCTATGCCAGCAATCCTGTCTCACATCTATCTGTGGAGGGCTTGCAGATATTTTGATGAAAGCAAAGGTATTTAACAGTCATTAGAAGTCTTCATCCCCCTGATATTTACACTAATGAAGGCTGTCATAATTGTGATGAATGAAAAAGTGTGTGTATTGATAGATGGATATACAGTTATAATTGAATGATATCATATCATATCACCAGTAATCCAGGAATAACAAATTTTTCATATTGCTTTCCATGTAAAGTATAACATTCTGACATATGTTAATTTGAATATACTGATCCAGATCTTAACATTACTATCCACATCAAAATATGAAAAAAAAATGAAGCATTGGCAAGTTATCTATTTAGATGAAGGAGATTTTGCCTAAGACCAAAAATAAAATGAGCAACCTAATCGTATCTAAAACTGTCAATACAACATGAAGATTTGACTGTTTTCATCAGCCTCCAACAATTGACAAACAAAAGTATTAACCTTTTAATCCACAAGAAAATTGATGCAAAATCAGACTCGAAATTGATGTATAATTTTCACTATTTATTCAAGAGAAAGATTGAATATTCTTGTTTGTTGTTTGAGGAAAGCTTCATTTTCTAATAATTACCATTTTGAACAAAGGGACGGAGATCAAATTTCTGTTGGTATGGAACACTTTACACTGAGACGAGAAACTATTCAAGGTGCACAGCCACGTCTGTATCAAAATTCACACATGAAATCTAGCCTTTTATTGCAGTGTACTACAGGGTGATAGACCATGTAAAGTCTGATGGTTTTTCCATTGTATCCCAAATGATAATATCCCTATCCCTTAAAATAGTTGAGTCAAATGTTAATCACAATTTTGAGAGGGTTAATAGTAGGACATAAATAAACCTCTAAAAATGTTAACTTAATACTGGAATCAAAACAACCTTGTTTAATTGCAATTAGATATTTATATTACATTGGGAATCAAATTCTTGTTTGCATAAAAGAAAAAGTGGGTGATGAAATGAGAAGCATTTTCTGTGAAAAGTGAAATTCGATTACAATTGAAAATATGAATTTAATCAAACAATATTCACTAATTTTCAAATTCATTAATATAGTTTTCGTCTAGATTGAAACCCAGTGGAGATTTAATTTACCCACTTAACTAGTTTTCATACGAAATGGATATTTATTTATCAAGAAATAATTCAATCAGCGAATTTGTGGCTGATCTAAAACGATAGGTGACTCCGCAAGCATCCGATTCATCATATGATCAATTCTACATGGGTGATCTATAGAAGTTAATAAAGCAAATTTCCAAATTTTCCAATTAAGTATGGTTATTTTGCAAACCAACTGATTAGGTTAGCCTGAACAAAAATTGATTCAATATGATGTTTCTTATTTGACTTGATTTTAGACGTCATTTTTGTCTGTTTTTTTTTTATATAGAAAAAACGTCTTCATATTAGTTATTACTTCAGTGGAAAAAAAACACCAATATATGTCTTGGTGTAAGAATTTTGACAGTATAGTATGAAAGTTCAGAACTGGGTTAGAAACAAATATATAATAGGAAAGCAGCAGAAATATAGAAAAAAAATTTAATATTAAATTCCATCAATACTAACATTAACTTTGTAGTAATATTTGAAAAATACCAACAAAAAAGATAAGACAGAAAAATAAAACATTAATGAGAAAAAATGAGTCTATTGCCTTGTTCCATTTCAACATATTTTCTCAGATTAATGATAAATTTCACAATTTAGAAATAGCATTTTCCATTGACCCAAAATTCATTTTATTTGGGCTGTTGATTTGCAATGTATTCACCCAGAGAAGCTGGAACTCATTACTTTTGGGAAGAGTCAAGTTTTATCTGATAAATTGTTTTAATAAAATTTTCAGTTGGAATCAAAGAATGATGGATTTGTTTAATAGTGACCATTTCTGGTAGTGAAATACCAGGTTTTATTTAATTTGTTGTTCTAATTAACTTCATTGAAGCATTCTGTACACAGGACATTTAAAACAGGCGTGAAATCCCTTGCCAGTCTTGATGAGTCTCTTTTGTAATGTCCTGTAAAATTGGTTACAAAACATCATCCCTGACACTTCAATTGATTCAACTGATCTTTAGAAATGGCCAAATCTGTCCGTTTCTACAAGTGTTGACCACTGAATCCCTAATGTGTGGAAAATCATAGCCCATTGTGATAGTTTGTGTCATGATCATGGGTCATTTGACACCAGACCCATGGCTTTGTGGTGATAAATGGCCAGACACTTGACCATGACAGCTTTGGTATTGATATTAGATTAGGATAGTCCTTTGTTTATGGTCCAAAAGTAAAACTCATTATTGGACAAAGTATGCACAGATAGTAATGCACCTTCACATGTAAATAAGATCTAATTTTAGAAACACCATATTGTTTGATCTCTCAAAACTTTGATGTTTTTCATTTCTTTGTTATTGGCATCACTATGTTAAAATTGAAAATGTCCCATGGATCTTTTGTCAGTTTACTCTGGCTTTATTTCAGGTAATTTATTACATGGAAGATATACTATTGATGTACAAAAGTACAGAATGGGAAAATAATTGTAGATTTTGAAAATTCTAGATGTAATTGATGAATGACTTAATTACATAAGGTCATTTCAAAGTACTATGTCTTAACAAAATTGTTGGTCAGAGGTATTGCTGAGACATAATAAATTAAGGTTTTGACAAGGGGAAGTAAATCATGTCCGTTTGACAGGGGTGTCATTACAGCAAGAATATGAGACATTCTTGTATTATTAACACCATTCTCAAGTCATTGGTGTCCAAATTGGCATGAAAATCGCAACAAAATTACATGTTTTTCAGGAAAATTGTTTCCCCTTTTGTGCTAGACTTATACCAATTGCCCGTAATTAGCAATAGATTCATCCAAACTTTTAAACATTCATTTATCAACATGACATTTTAAACATTCCATTTTCTGAAGCTCTGAGTTCCAGAGCTGCAATTTTCATTAAATAAGTATGGCACATGTTAAAAACACATATTAGTGGTATAATTGAAAAATTCATTGAAATTGGATTCAGAGCAGAATTGTTCAATTTAAGACAAGATTATCAAGAAACTGACATTGATATGTCTTGGAATTTTTTCTTCAGAAAAGTCATGAAATTTATTACAATCTGATTAAAAAAATAGTTAAAACAGCTATTTTGAAACTCTCCCTGATAGGAGACATATAGTCAGTTATTTTGGGGAAGATCTAAGTCTGATAAGAGTTTTAAATTGACCTTTTAACCTTCAGATCAACACATATAGATCAATTACCATTTAAATAAAGATTTGAACATTGCCAAAGGTTTTATATAATTATCATTCATTTTAAAATAAGCTGGAGTGTATAGTTGGGTAATGGTGTTTGGCTGCTCCCAGAGGAGAGGTTCAATCTAGTACAAAATTTATTTTGTTTCAATTGCAGTTGAATTGACATGTTTTGGAAGAAAGATATTCCAGTGGGACAAACAATAGGGTCAGAGGTGTCTGACGGGTATTCCATCATGGCTGCAGCCTATAGGCAGGGGAGGCAATCATTAACCTCATTCCATGTCATACCCATTAATCATATGCTGCAATATTGTGCCAATTATCAAGTTAGATTTCAGACAAAGTTGACTTTCTAACTAAACCAAACAAACACAGATTTGTTGATAAATAACCAAATAGATGCACACTGCAAGCACATATTTTCTATTAGGAATAAAAACATAAATATGGAGCCAATGGAAATGAAGAACAAACATCAAATTATTGCATGCCGTAATGGTGATATTTTATATTGTTTTACTAGTGTTGTTCTAAATAAGTTCCAATTTGTTTAAATCAAATTTTTAAATTGTGTGCTTCCTTTATTTTTCAGCACCCTTACCCATCAGAAGAACAGAAGAAACAATTAGCTCAAGAAACAGGGCTGACAATTTTACAAGTAAATAATTGGTAAGTCAAAAAACAAATATATAAACAGTTGCTAAAACACATTAATTGTATCACAGAGGGTATCCCAATCATGGTTGTTTAGTATCTCCGTATTAACATCAATATTCTATCTTTAACATTACGGAATGGTTGGAATCCCAGGATTGGTCACTCTCCGGTCACTCTCTCGTTACTCTACAGCAAGTATAAGTGTAGCAAGAGCGCAACCAACGATGAAGAATTACTATAGTGACAAAAAGCTTATGAAATGGTGCATATATTGAATCAATTAAATAATATTGGATAAAAAGTACAAATTATATATAAATCTGGAAAACAATTCTTTTTAATTACAATCCATGTAAGCTCTTTCTGGTTTGTTATTTTGAAGTATTTAACTGGTTCCTGTCATTAGTTAATGGTTATATTATGAGGTATTTTGATATTTTTGACAGTATACGTGGTAAATGATTTTATTTCTCTATGGTCTGTTCTTTGGCAGCAGTTGCATTACAACTTGAGCTCAAGCATGAAATTGCTGTTTTCTACCAGGTGACATTCTGATTTCAAATTCATTCACCCAAATTAACCTTCTGCTAAATATTAGGATTCTGATGGACTTTTAACATGTTGGCAAAATGGCAGCAAATTACATTGTAAAAAAGAAGTTGGAAGGTGTAAGATTTGGCAACTTGAAGATATCATGTCTCCTTTGCCTGCTGTGAGCGATACAGACGTCTGCCTTTTCAAAACATCTTCAAGCTTTCACCCTGTCAGTTAAGCTCCTTTCAATAGTATTTACAACATAAGTTGTCAAAACTTTTGTTGGTTAAATGTTTTCTTGTCAAATTTGAGGTGAATTAGACAATCGTTTTGTTGTAGGGTTTGATAGGGGGTATATCTAATCCTATTGGAGCTAATAAGATTAATAGGTCATCATGATGGGTGGTTTATCTCCCCTTACTCATGCATACAAATTATACCAGATTTCAATGAAAATTTAAATGAATATTGCAAGCCCATACGATTTGTTGATTTTTTGCATTTGTAACTATTTTCTACTAAATAGGATTATCTTGTCACAAAGACTTCATAAAAAATGGCCAAGCAATTTGAATGTGACAGATTTTTACCTGTATTTATTGACGGATCGTATTCACTCGGTTTTGATGATGGTGGTAGCTGGTCACACATAGTGTTATAGATAAATATCATTTACTGAAAGCTATCTTTATCTGAATCTTTTGCGTTTTTCAATCTTGGCTGGGACTGAATTTCTGTACCCCATTAACCTTGCCGACATGATACTATCTCTAAACTATTTATTTTTCATCTCTTTTTTTCCTGCTGTCTATTTAAAGACCTGAATTTAACCTAAACAAAAATCGGAAGGTATGGTGAAGTCAACATGGATAACAAGCTAACACGCTCCTTTTAATATCTAGCCAAGATTTTATAAAGTAGGTTTTGAGAGTTATATGCAGATGACTGCAAGCAAATATTTTAGTTAAGAAATTTTAATGACGAAATAATCATGTTGATATTTGTAGATATATACATTTGAATAAAATGTTTAGAAAATGTTAACAAAAAGACAAACTCATTGTTTGAAATATTTTAAATGATTTATTGAATATTGGTAAACTGAGAATAATATTTGTAAGGAAAAACACATATCAAATGTCAGTCCTTTTGTGTGTCTCAATAAATTTCACTTTTTGACTTTTCAATAGAGGTGGGAATTGGAAGACATAAGTATGACAGTTCTTTAGACAAAATCCTCTGTGTTTCTTTATAATCAACAAAAAATTCTAACCTTATGATCCCTGCCATGGATTGTATGTTGTGTGAAAGGACTAGTGGTGCATTCTTTGTTTTCTTTAAACAACGAAAATTAAATGAAAGTTAGATCAGATTAGTTAGGTAGGATTGTACTGTTGAAGGTATAATATTTCATGATAAAATCTACATATTAAACTCCAATTTTGATTATTGGCTGACCCTAAAACTGACGCCACTATCGTGATATTTAATCGGTTGGCGGGTCCATATCAACCCAACAAATAATATGCAATTGCATAAATTCAATAATTATTGTTATTTTTAAATATTGATTAATATGAAAAAGTTGATGATATCTGTCTACCATTCAAATCCAGAATGCATGAAAATAATTGAATAATGTATAGAATATTTTACAGTTTTTATTGGAAAGTAGTACTGGGTAGAATAAAACGGTATAGGAGAAAAGTGAATTGGATCGAGATACTATAGTACATTATATAAGCACAACTCTCCAGGGTGATCTGATTTAAATTCAGTAGACGAGATAAAAATCGCAGAATAGGGTATCTTGGCACTTATCAATTTACAATCTCATCCATGTATGGCCATTTATGCAGTCCTTTTGTTGAAGAAATCAATGAGCCATGGTTCTGATTATTCTAAAAATTCATAGCAGAAAACACTAACAAAAGCCGACTTCCTTACTCAGCAGTCCCGTGATAATGTAGAACAGTGTTTAAACATTCATAGCTAGACCCAAGGAATACTACCATCTAACCTATTATGTGTATTTTGAATAAATGTTATGGTCTAGTAGACTAATTATAGAAAAACTGCCTTGGGTAAAAAAAACAAGCCATCAGAGTTGGTTAACTGACTGATTTCCTTTTCATACCATGGCCACAACACTGGCTATGTTCTGGGTTATCGTGATTAGCTGTAAAATGGATCTAGCTTTCCTGTTCATTTCCCTTTAGAAATGTGTTCTGAATTAAAGTGTAATCAAGCAGAAACATCTTCAAATCATTTTCATTCATTTTTGTATCTATATTTTTCAGCTTTTTTAATTGGGGTATACTTTGCAGTTACTTAAACAAAGTACAAAGCGGGCTATTTACTTATTACGCAAAACATATATACACAAGGCTGTTATTTCTTTAATATTGAAAAAAGATCTGTTTGAACAACCATTAAACCGACCACACCCTCTATCGTCCAACTCCTCCCACCCATTTCTACTTTCTTTTGATAAAGAAAATTGATTTAAAGGTTTCCGCCTTTGTTCGGTTTAGATATGGATTTCAAATTTAAATTTGTAAACTTAATGAGATTATTTGATTAAATACAGATATAGGATGCTTCATTACTACATGTTATTTATACATTTGTTATATTCATGAAGTTTTGACAATGTCGTAAAAATGTGTCCTTCAAGTCTATTGTGTCTGTCTAATAGGTTCAATGATCAGATGTTCTTAGAAAGATTGCCCATGATGAAGTGTCTTTTTATTTGAAATAGTATTTTGGGGAGAAACTTATAAATTTTTACTTTCCTTCAGTTTTAAAATGACATTTTTCAATGTGTAAATAAGGTCAACATGACCTACTTTGAAGATAAGATGTAGGTCATTGCTATGCTTTGAAGTCTTGTTATCACACATTTTGTTAGTAAACTAAATATATTATTTCACAACACTCGGAGGGATATAAAGTCATCCATCATGGGGGCTATGTAAGTAGAACATCTGCATCAACTAAATGTTTTGACAAATAGTATAGTTAATTAAGATAAGTTTGCAATGCCTACAGTTAATTTTACCTACAGGAACACATCAAAACTAATTTCTCAGCACTGATAATAGCATCTTACAAAAACTTGTATATAATAACTTAAGTATCCATTAATTTAGGAGATTTGATGTCTTTTATAACTACAACATTTCATTTCACTCTGCATTTATCATAGTGTATTATATTTCAGATAAATGGGTATTCTAAACATCTTTCCTACATCATGTATGTGCAGTACATAATTTGTTTCAAGAGGTTCCCCAAACCTAAGTAATTTATTTTCTCTAATCAGCTACAATGTAATTATTTTTGTACCGCTGTCTCTTGGTGCAAACAGCCATGAAATCAGAAGTAGGTAAATTCTTTTTCTGTAAACATAAAATGGCCAGAAATACAATATTTATCAAAAACTCCGTCTTTATATTAAACAAGATCAAATATAGGTTTGGGTATATGCCCAAGTGATACTTAGCCAATAATTGTTTTTGTCTGAATTGAAAACTTTCTTTAACATTATGGTTGATACAACAATCTGGTACAGTTTTAATTTGATTTTTTTGTAATGACTTTTTGATAGCGTTTTGGTGTGCATATACGTTGTTCCGATTTCAATAATCTCGGGGACAGAATCCTTTAACCCTACCTAGACATATAAGGGTATTAATAACCCTATAATTATCTTAGTCAATTTGGTAATTTTCAACCAAGATATTTTTTGTGAAACTTGATTCATTGATAAAAAAAGGAAAATAATATGTGACATATGTTATCAGATTGTACCTGTTCTCCATTGAAACATTTTAAATGTAAATTTGAGAAGTTAAATTCATCATTATATGACGTGCCGTCAGTGCAAAACAATGGAATCATCATCTACTTCCACTGTCGGGGAACCATTTTAATTGGTCTATTTTTTCTAATGTTAAATGGGTTGCAATGTTTAAAATGATGATGTGTATACATGTATAGGTTGTATATATACCCCTTTCTAACAAATCTGGAGAAAAACACAGGCTTAACTATCATTATTCTGTTCACGTTTTACGCTAGGCTAATTTGTAAAACAAATTTTATAAATATCTTTAAGTTGAGATGTTTTCCCGGAGGCCATTGATGCATACCTAACTGTTTGAATGTAAAATTTTATCATTTACAAGAATTTGTAACCTTTGAGAATTTTTTCGACTGAACAGGAAAACAAACCTGGATAGGGCAGGTTTTGGTCTGTAATTTATTATAAACTATAGAGAACACCTGTCATCTGTTTAGTTATGACATATTATAACTCATGAAACATTTTGATATTTTTATGACAACACCATGCATTTGAAAAATGTAAACAAAATGAACCCTCATTAGATTTTCCTAATTAAGGATATGTTTTGTTAAAGTAGAAACATTTTTGAAATATTTTTGTCAACCATAGTTACTCTGGGCTATCTATACATCATATAAGATTTTATTGAGTGTTTCTTTATACAGTGTAACACATTGGTCATATATTTGACCATAATAATAACAGAGAAGAAATTTCTAGGGGACTACAAAATTGAAAATCTATAATCCGTCATGATAGAGAGAAACAATGGCTACCTAACCTATCGCAAGGATGTCTGAATGCGTTAAACTAAGCAGAAAATCTGTCATTTATCCCCACAAAAACACCAGAAAAGACATTATCATTGTATTGTAATCTTCATATGGAGACGGAATATTATAAAATCTCCAAGAATGAAATTAGTGAGATTTAATCCACAGCAATAAGATTTTTCCAGTATAACTGAGTTTAAGAAGAAGGCCAATAATTGCCTTTGTTTGAAGCGAGAGGTAATCTGCATCCCAACGGACACTAATAGGATTCACAAGCTATTTTCCACATATTTCTCATTTTAACAACATTTAATAGGACATTTTGTAAGAAAAAAGGTTTATAACTTATACTCTGTCGTGATTAATGCTTGAGAGAAAAAGTTAAAGCTAAGGACAGTGTGACAGAGGACATTTTGTTTTTAGTTTGACATTTATTGTGCAGGCGGGTGGTCATTACAAGACTAGATAGATGTGTGTTGAAGTATATATTGTTTTCTATTGTTATTCTCTACCTGATGTCTTCAGTATTTAAAAAGGCGTGTGGAGTTATGACGATCATGTATCCACCATTGTATCCACGTCTGATCGTGATGATAGGGGAAATACGGAACAAAACCATGATTATCATATCAGATATAATTCTATTGTATATATTCTTCTCAAGGTGTCTCTATTTGATGCCATGTCATTCATAAAATTGACGATTGAAATTTTCTACAGCATGTGATCCTCTTAAATGTTGAAAAGACGGAATTGTCGTATGTATTCACAAGTATTAGCTGGATAGCCGGTGATTGTGCCACAGCACGCAATCGTCTCATTAAATAACACACGCATGTCTTGGAAATTCTCATCTCGTCAGATTAAGTATTTTCAAATCAGTTTAATAATCTCGTGGATCAAGCTTCATACTCCATACGGACCAGTACTAATGTTTACACTTTCTCTCTGTACCAATGCATTCTCTAGTAATAAGCAGTTGTTTTTCCATCTCATTATTTTCCCATATTTCAAAAATGCTAAAAGGTTGAGTGGCGTTGTTACATATGATATTTTGACATTGTGAAGGGGTTAAAGACTGACAGGGTCTTTATTGTATCAAGGAGATGGTTGGTCTCCTAACAACTCAGCCATAAAATGATTATTTTCAATTTTTCTCTTCAACAGTTGTCAAATTAATACAGTTGAAGTCTTTTAATGTATATCAGAAGTTTATTTAACTTCTAGGAGTTGATCAGTGTTTTGAAAAGTAAATGATTTAAGGAAAAGAAAAACATTTATTAACCCACAAACTGCTTTTAATACTGGGAAATGTTCAGTCAACCTTGGTGCAGAAATTTGAAAGTTGGATATTTGATTAAGCTTGCTCCAGCCCTCTCATTTATGAATTTATTCATGTTGTCATTTATATTGAAGTTTAAGATGATGAATTATTAAAACATATTTCATATTACCTTCAAGTGGAAACGATAGACCAAATGGAAATTAGAAAAACTATTGAAAATACCTTTTCATATCACTGACCCATTATAAAACCATAAAAATTGCACTAACAAAATTACAATAAATATTTTTTTCTAAATTACTGCCTACTTAATTGGTAATATTTTGGAAATTTAATCACGATTTGTATTGAATTGGTAATACTATAAAAGACTTGGTTAAAGAATTTAGATATTTGCGTGGAAGTCTGACGGGAACAAATGAAGGTAATTTCCTTTTGTAACGTAACTCCGATTGTATCGAAAAAGAAAATTACTGTAAAGGTGAGAAGAAAAGTGGGAAACCTGCAGCTTTTAAGAATCTGCCAACTTTAAATGGCCAGCTATTGACTTTTCTTTATCTCGGGAATGTTTTTAAGATGACCAAGTTAATTGTTGGTCTGAACCTTTTAGTTTTTGGAACAAAAAGTGGCTATTTGTCACTTGTCATTTTAATATATTTTGGAAAACCCTCCCTCTCTGCAAGAGATAATTAGACCTCTTTTATCATTGTCCATTTTCCAGGCGTGATAATCATTGCTTTTGTGGTACAAATGCTCATTTAAAGAAGACAATTTTGATATCAATACTAACAACAGGGTAGTTTTCTTTTAATGTTTAGCCTAAAGTCCTACTCTGGCGTAGTCATTTGGATAACAAGCACACGGAAATTGTATTTTATCAAAAGCATACGATTTGGACAGCTGGAGAAAACAGGCCTAGTGCTTGGATTAGATCTTTCTTTTATTAGATAAAAATTCCTGTTATTCCCTGATCAAGTAATGGGATTTTAATGACATCTTAGAGGAAAATTACACCCACTTTTTGAACTTATAAAAACCCGACTCTTAATTGAAAAATTATATTAACTTTAACAAATGTGTGCAGGCATTTCTAATTAGGCAATTTTAGTAGAATCTGAGTTATTGCAAATAGTAATAGTAAATGTATAATTAAAATGGATGATTTTTTATGAAGATTAATGTTTGAATGGAGAATACATATAGATTATGACATGTCTTAGACAAGTTTTGCAGAAATGTGTTATCTGTGTAGTTAATGGTTCAGAAAATATTGTGTTATGTTGATCCAGTCGACATGATGCTGATTACTTTACCACAACCTACAAATCTTGATACTTAGCACATTCCGACACACAATTTTATTTTCTTCAATCATTTCGGCAGTTGATGATGCGCCTGGCTCCAGGATATTTCAACAGGAAGTAGATAAAACACATGGAATCATGAATGTGTTGTTTAAAGTCATCACAGTTCACTTAGGTGTTAATCTTTTAGCTCTAAATGACTATAATGGCAGCATACTAATTGAATCATATTTTTAAAAACATTTTTAACCTGAAAAATTTCCTTAGAGTGAATAAAAGCATGTCTTAATTTGCATGAAGACTGCAGTGTTTTAATGATCACGAATGACTTTGATGGTAATGAAAAAGTGTTTTAATACAGAACTTGAGACAACTCTGTCAATTCCTTTAGAGTTTGTAAAATTCAACCATCAACTTAATGTCAGTTTTATTTTCTGAATCTAAGTTAATCACAGAGGAGGAAATTGTATTTTTACTTGAAAATAAAAATATTTGGCATATAAAGGGAAACAACTCTGGTTGTCTTACTTAAATCAGTTTTATCTACTTAGTAAGTAGATTTTATCATGGAATCTGTATGTAATAAAATGAGTATTTTTAGAACTTAAAATTTATAAAAAAAAAGCATTTAATTGCAGCAGGTGATGGAGGTTAGGGTGAAAATGGTAAAATTTTGTGAAGATTTTCCCCCAATCTATTAGGTATATGATGGATGAGTCACCCATTGTGGGCCACCCTTAAACTGAGAATATATATGTGAATTTAGAAGAGAATAAATCAAATCTGCCATCACTTATATGTCAGATATAATGGAAGAAACGAAGTGCCGCTGGAAAGTGCAGTAAAGACATATGAAGTCTTATCACATTAGAGATAGAGTTGGGGCAGCAGGGGCCCTCTCCAGCTGTGTGCTATACCGCTAGGCTTTTTTAAGCAATGTTACAATAGTATGAATCATGTTGCTTCCATCTATGATATGAAGAGCCTGCCAACATTTGATACAGATGTGGGGTTTGATAATCATCTTTATAAGACAAATATTAATGGTATGTCAGAATTATCTTGCAAAAAATGCATAATCCTGCCAGAAGTACTCAAACACTCCAAATTGGCAGTTTAAAAACATATATTTGATAATTCATTTATCGCTTGTCATACTATTGTATCAAGGGTGGGTAATTTTAAACAAAAGATAAAATTCTTCTCTTTAATTGCCATATAATGTGAAAGTTCAGAGTTCAGCACTCTCCAATCATTATAGCAATTTGTTGGCCAATTATACATAATGAAATGTAAATATCAAAATGAGACTTGGAGTCTATTGAAAAGTAAAAATGTTGATTTAATGATAAAATGACTGCCTAGTTAATATATTGATGTCTTCATTTAAGTATCCAGTTTCAGGATGTCGGAAGCAGCGCCCTTATGTGGTTCTACCTTAGACCTGTAGGAACTTGTCCTATTCCATTTCCGATAAAATCAAACATAGAAAAAATTTCTGCAAATTAAAGGAAATCAGAAGCTGGCTGAGATAAACAATAGAATTACATGTAACATACAAAGGCTTTATACCATTAGTGGAATGTGTTCTGTGGGTAAAGTGAGCTAATCAATACACATAGTACAGAGAATCTTAACCCCAATTTTTGAATTATCAAGAAGATTAGATATGCATTAAGTTTGATTAAAAACACAATGGTACGAGGTAAATTGATAATGACATGGGTTATAGCATTAGGCCTAGTCTGTTGTCTTCCTTTATAAATGGATAGCAGCATGCTGTATCCAGTAAAAGGGAGAAAATCTGATATTGACGCATGGCTGGGCAATGTGACGGGATCTATTTAGACATTAGCGCAGCGTAGAATGAAGAAGAGAAAATCTTCTATCGCGCATTTATGGAGAAATGACCTTTTTGTTGTGGTAAATTGTCTTATTTGGTAATATGAACATGTGAAATTGACAGGGTATTCCCACCTTCTTTATTCATTAAGCGGTAATTGATTTCAACTGCTCATTAAGCCCATTAAAAATTCCCTGTGTAATATTTCTAGATTTATGGGTTTCAGGTCTGAAAATTAATAAATTTGATTTTTTTGCAGTGTTCAGTAGAATTTTACATTGAATTTTGAAAAGGTTGATCAATCGACAATTTGTCAGTCATTATATACTCAAATTATTTCAGGTAAATTAAGCAGAGTTGTCACAAATTATGATTAATTGCTAGGGAATGATTTAAATAATACTCTCCCCTACCTGGTAGAAGAATATATGGGTTTGCTATTAATTTGATGAAAGGCATATATGGTGAGCTCTTGTTTCTCAACTTTTCACCTGTTAATTGAAATTGCTCAAAGAATAAATTCCGCCAGGTATTAATCACTATTATCTTGATCATGCAAAGAACAGCTAGATTTTTTTTATGTAGTGTCTTTTTACAAGGGTCACTATACCAAGTTAAGTGACAATAGTATGAGTAACAGATAAGTGTATCTAAATTGTCCCCCTGTTGAAATATTACAGGTATACAAAACAAAATAAAAGGTTTATGTCCTATTGATAGGTAATTTAAACTTGTGCAAATTTAATGTGGTGTAAAACGGGTCAGAGGAATATCTTAAATAAGGACATTGATTATAATGATAGTTTACTTGCCCAAAGTGTCACAAAAACAATTGGGTTCTTGGTCTCAGGTAATCTGTCACTGAAACTGATCATTTTGTCATTTACAAGATATTCCTCCCATCAATCAGTCATTTATTTTTTAATTCCGGGTGTTAAATTTCTAAATAATGCATTTCTCCAGTGCAAGAACATTTAAAGGAATTCTACAAGACAATGTAGATGTGTGAAAAGGAAGATTGAAGGGTGACATTTGTGATCCAGTGGTTAGAGAAAATCATCTTTAAATATTTAATAATAGGAAACAATTTATATGTTTTGACTGGCTTGAATGATACTGTTGTGATGTAAGGCTATCATACCAAAATAATTGGCAAAATTACCAACATAAAAAAATCTGTTTTATTATACTGAAAGATGATCTGCCATGATTTGAACTAAACGACTTTTAAATTAGAAAATTACTTATCTGTTTCAAGTAATGGTGCAAAAAGTTGCATTGTGTGTGCAGATGTCTGACGTTAACCATAACATGGTTGATGATTGGAAGTCGGGTTCACACAACCATGGGTCATCTCCCCTGATACCCATGGTTTTACCATTTCTTATCGGGAATCAGATTAAACTCTGGTGTTTTTTTTTAACTTTCTTAATTATGAAGAAAATTCTTTACTGAACGAAACAGATGTAGATAATAGATACTAATTTGAGAAAGAAAAATAAAAAAGTTATTTCTTTTATTGCCTAAGTAAACTTGAAAGCTGATTATTCCATTATAAAAAACAACTTAAACCATTATGAAAACAAGTTAAATTTTTACACTATCAGTTTCTGATAATGGTGATGATTTTCTGTTTTTTTTTGTTTCTATAGAAACAGTTTGTATTCTAGTAGAATTGAACGGCACAGTGACGATAATATCATTTGTCATTTAGAAGCACAGAGAAACTAAGTAAGGATCACACCAGTACTGGGAGTCTAATCTGACATGAGACTTAAATAATTCAACAAACATAGAAATAACTTCTTTTCTGTCTTCTTCCTCTAAACTTTGCTATAGTTAATAGGTATGGGAGTAAATTCACAGGGGACATCCAGATATAGCTAATTTTGAGGAAAACTTCTAATGGCAAGACCTGCTAGGAGGCTGGTAGCCATTTTATTAATTAAGATTCCATTAGTAGAAATGATTATTGGAATACAAGAAGTTACAAGTGTCTCAATGGCTAGCTGGTGTCCATTTTCTCCTGCTGAAGCCGTGAAGTAGCCCATTTTATCATTACTAACAATGTAACCTTAAATGTCCAAATCAGATTTGAGTTCTGACAGAACGCATTAAGAGAAATTGGTATCAAATTAAGATCGTCATTTACACTACAAATCGACATTGCTTTTCAGTATTATAGGGTGTCATGTACCACGAATTAATCACACCAAATGTATGTCTCAATTAAATTTATATCTGTAGTATAGCTTAAATTCTTCTGAAGATATAAACAGGATATATTTTTTCTATATCAGATTTATCATATCCTCTTTCTTTTTTCCTTTGTATGATGCCTCTATCTACATCAGTGTCTCGCTACACATCTCTGTTAATGCAAGTCTCTCACTACACATCTCTGTTAACAAAGTTCCCTAAGAAAACAAGTAGAAGATGATCGTATGAAAGTTTGGACAGATAATATTTAGATTTAATCAGCTTCCTCAAATTCATTAAGGCATTCTATATAAGTGTTGACTCGGTGTATGGCACAATCTGACTATGTAAACACATTCTATTTACTTAGTAACAACCAGAAAGCAAGCAGTCTGTTTGCACATTAAGCAACATTTAAATTACCCTCTATGATACAATTAATCTGGAATGCAACATGCAAAAGTTCAAAAGGCAAACTTTCAATACTATTTGAGTAATTGCATGATTTGTTTGAAGTTGATTCTTGTTATATGTATGTGTTATAAATGAAGATGATGCTCAATAAAGTTTTCAAGATTTTGAATTATTCACAGCTATTTAAGTAATTGGACGATCTGTTTGAAGTGAATTTCTTTGATTTCTCTGGAATATAAATGGAGAAGTATCGACTTGGGTGTGAAATGCTCTTGAAAATAATGTTTGAATTTTGAAACATTAATGAACATGTGTGTTTTAACATTATATTTTAAGTATATGCAAGGTAAACAAGGGAACACAGGTTTTATTCTAATGTTTGTGGTAACAATCTATCTATGTTGTCCCAGTAGTGTTCATTACTCTTAAAAATAACATCCAGGGTTAGGGTAATTAACAAAATAAATAAAAATGAGAAGGATGGTGTCATTAGGAGGATTGTAATGTCTGGTCTACTGGGTGATGAGGAATTTAATGGCTATGGAATCCAAACTGCTCATCAACTTGTAACCTAATCTCTGAAAAAGTTTAAATGGTAGAAAAGAAGTAATTTAGAGCAAAAGATGTTTTCACCAGCCCCATGCCTGATCCATTTCATTTCTCAACAAACATTTATCAGGAATTAAATGCATTTTTGAATGGCTTAAAGGACTTTTGTCAACAATTTGAAGATAAACTGTGAAATTTGGCTAAGATGTGGTTGTAATTTAGAAGTGAAAATCAGTACTGAGGTTGATAGGGGAGGTTAAAGGTCATCATGGTAATGAGAATTTGTCTAAATCTTGGCAAATGATGATGTAGACTCTAGTTTTTGTGTGGCGCCTCTCTAGTATATCAGTCATTAATCATTTCCTAATGACAGTTTGTCCACAATCAGGCCAAACCTAACTTTACTTTAGGTAATTGTGGAAGGCCAAATAAATAATAATTATATTTTATTTTTTTCAGGTTTATTAATGCAAGAAGAAGAATAGTCCAACCTATGATTGACCAATCAAATCGAGCAGGTATACTATTTAAATTTACTTCACTGAAAAAATACACAAAAAGGCATATTATGTTGTTTTCACAAGATATACTTCAGATGTTTATTGTGTTAATACCATTAGACATATTGTAGTATAATTTAGGGACAAATCACAATTTGTCATAAAAAACACATAACTCTATATTTCAAGAAAATACTTATAAATATTTCAGACCACTTTCTTTATCACTTTTCTTTTTTTTTTTTACATTACAAAATGACGCTAAGTTGGTCTCTCACAAAAACTGTCTTGTCAGGTTACAAAAAATTAAAAGAAACATGAAAATTATCATTTCCTTTCGTTAATTAAAATCTAGTGTATATTGTTTTAAGGGTATAAAAATGACGGAAATAAAAAGACAACATTAATCATTTTACCGTAATACTATAAATTTCATGACTCTGTCATTTTGCATGTTGCATGATTTACAATAACCCATTGTAGTCTTACATAATTTGTATAGCTGTAAAGACATCAATTGTCAAGCGTATGCAAATTAGACCAAAGTATTAAGTAATTCCAAAAGGACTTCCTTCTGCATGTTTCAGCTATATTTATTTAAAACCTAAAAGTTCTATACATAATTCATGAAGCATTTAGTGTCTTCAACTTTAGTGCATTTTGATTCATATTTATTGAAAACGGGACAACTTTATGTCCCAGTAAACCAACTTTATTTTACATGGTCCATGTTTTAATTGGCAATCCTAATTGTTATTACATAATTACAAAACATTGTTATGAACAACTGGAGGTTTTTGTTTGGGCAAGAAGAATATCCAAAGTTTGTTTATTTTCCCTCATTTCTCGTATCAATTTTTCAGATTTTGTTATCTACTTAACTATTTTTCATGATAGTATTCTGATATTTTAAAAAGCTATTTAACACAAAATTGGCATATATCAACATCAATTTAGTTTCTATCTGAGGTTTGCTGTTAATTAACTCTCTGTTAGCGGTCTAAAGGTAAACTCCAAGATGTAACTTTTATCTTTGGTGGTACGGCTCTTATGCAAATTGCATTTCTTTTAAGCTTGTTATTCTTGACAGAATCTAACATCTCCTGAAGAGAAAAAATCTTTCCAATTGAAATTCCTCTTCCTTCATAAAGAGGGTCTATAAGTATGTACAGAATAGTTAAAATGTGATCTAGATGTGCAGCTAAGTGCTTACTATCTGTTTTCAGTTTCTACAAGGCCATTCTTTGTTAAACATCCACATGTTTTATGCAAAAATATTTCAAATGGCAAAAAAATCTTTTTCCTAATGAAAGTATAATTGATTTCGTATTGTGTACTAAGATATGGTATTTTGTGTTTTATCTGAATTTGCACTAAGATATGGCATTTTGTGTTTTTCAGCACCAGGAGGTCATGGGTATAGTCCAGAAAGCATGGGTTGGGACAATCAAGCCATGGCACACATGAGTCCTCATAGTAAGTGTATTTTCCAAACTTATGTATATTTTCACCATAGACATCCAGTTTTAGATTGTTATGAATCGACATCATACCCAAGTTTTTATGCATTTCTCAGGAATTGTTAAATTTTAAAGATGTAATTATATTAGTGAAAAAGAACACCCCAGAAATGAGAAAAAAAGGCTTTGCTAGAATTTGTTAGAAGTATTGAATTATTGCTTGTAAATATAATAAAACACATGTTCTAAAAGTGGAAATAGGAGATGTTTAATTTGTAGAATTATCAATGGGTAAACATAATAAATGCCTATTTTGTTTAAAAAAATTCAGAAAGCATGGATTAGGATTGATTTGACTAGACAGTGCAGTATAGCAGATTTCTACAATGTTTGGTGAAATATCTTGTTTTCAGAAAACATGCTAATTTAGTAAAGAAAGGGGAAGTAAGACTGAATTTTAAAAAATAATCACAGTGATTATGAAACAAAATATTCATAACCATTTATTATGTTGAATATTCTGTTTTCAGCAGAAAATTCAAAACAACTATTAATTGAAGCATGTTTTACTAGGATTTTGTTAAAATAGATTTTTTTCTGTAATTTTAGTGTTCCAAGGAAGACATGGTAGTGAAATGTATGATCAAATGAAAGGATATTCACATATGGATGGACAGAGATATGATATGCTAGGAGTTCAGGGTATGCATAGTAGTGACATGTTCGGTAGTACTGCTGTAACGGGTAGCAGTTCATATTCTCAGATGTCGCAGTTACGACCGCCAGTTCATTCACAAGCAATGCTAATACCAGGGCATCCACATCATATGATGATGGGACACAGTGCTCATGGCATGAGCCCAATGTCAATGGGATCTGCTCAAAGTCCACCATTACATGGCAGCTTGGACAGTATGGGTGGACATATTCAGGATATTCATGCCGGTTAAAATTAAAATAATCAGGAGAATGTTTTGTGCTTTAAGAGCTAGACGTTTGGCTTGCCTAATTCTGACATTAAAAGCCATATCAATTAAAGAGAATTGTGGCTTGGCAAAGTATTATGGGTAAAGTGGTTTGAAAAACTACGACCTGTTATAACAGTCACAGTGATCTCGTTATCATTATTTAGCAGTCACTCATAGTGTGGAATCAAATTCCTTACATCAGAAACAGAAATGCTAGCTCTGGACAGACGACGAAGGATTAAAGTGTGCTAGTCATTTTACGAGTAAGGTACAGGATACCATGTTTGTTGACTGCAGTTTTAACTAGTCTTCATTCACAGAGTACACTTCTTGTTATAATGGGAAATGGGAAAATTACACAAAAGTATTATAATAAAAGCAGTTCATGTTGACAATGAGTTGCCAAGTATTATTTATGTAAATGTATTTAGTTGTCTCATGACAGACACGTCTTGGTCACACGGCATACCTCATCAAGATCAAAATAACTTGAATGGCCATGACTTTGTTAAGCATTCCATGTGAAGTTTGTTATGTCAAACATCTACGCATAAAATAGCATATTCAGTTAAAAGAATTGTTTTTGTGCCATGAAATATTTGAATTTTTGTCACATGACATTGTTAACCAATCAGAACTGTCACCCTAGATGGGTTGGACATTTAAATTGAAGCTTTAAGATTTACCTCATTATTATTCCTTTGTAATATAGCCAGTTCCATTGTGTTGGAAATGGATAATTATTTAATGGTGCATGTTAAACACAAAGTATTTGGTGCATATTATTTGTATAGTGAATATGTTTGTTGAATGAATGTTCAGTTTTACGTTAAAAGTGCGTATGAAAGTTGAAATCATTTTATGGAGAGTTTTTTCTTGTGTGTTTTTTTTTTTATATTACTTCTGGCCAGGCAGTTTTTATAGAAACAACTTGCAGTTTTCCAGTGTAATGTTTTTGTTGTTTTTTGTTGAAGTTTGTTTGAATTTTTCTTTTTTAGATTGAACAAATTTTAAGCTTTTTAATATTTATTGGACCTGCCAGAAGATATTTTTTTGATAATTAACCAATTTGTTTTTGGTTTGTGATTTGTTATTGAATGAGTTTATTTTTTGTTTTATCTAAAAACAAGTACTAAGTTATTTTTCTGTAAGTGCTGATAATTATTTTGTTTTAAAATCAATAAAGTGCAGGTTTTCTGACATAAGATTTTCCTACATGTGTATTTAATTGTTGAAGTAATATATACTGCTGAATTATGAAATCTTTCCTTTATCTTTTTGTACTAATTTTAACTTGAGAAAGACACATTTATAAGTATATCTGCAGTAATTATTTTAGATTGTTTCAAGATGTCCGGTATAATATTTCTTAACTCCCTACTTTTACGATTCTGTCTAATAAAGATACATTTACATTTTTTATCATTTCAATGCCAGTATGAACAAAAAACTGAAAAAAGATGTATCAAATTTTCAGAAAAATGTAGACAATCATGTACAAGTTTACCAAAAATACACAGACTGTTACAGATTGTTTGAATGTGTCTGATTAGTCGTATAAATGTTGAGATCTGATGCATGATCGTGTGATGATGTGTGAAGCTGAGCTTTATGCTTAGAACTAATGAAATTTTAGGGAATTTTAATACGAGATTGTCAAATATTTTGAGCAAAATTCCAGAGAAATAAAATTGTTGTAATAAACTGAGTATATCCTTGTTATGTCATTGATGAAATAAATTTAATTTAATCAATATTCCAAATAGACCTGCAATCAGTTGAACTCATATCCCAAAGGACTGAAGGTTTTGTTTAGACAGGTGGATGGTTTGACCAGGTTCACAAAGGGTTTTTGGTTCTGTTCACTATACATAATATATCGTTCAACATCAAACTTATATACATTTTTTTACAACCGCAAAAAAATTGAGGTCGTATAATGGTATGGTGCTGTGGTCGTTGTCGTCCGTAGACACTTTTGTTTTTGGTAAATAACTTTAGTTCTAGTTGATCAATCCTTATGAAATTTTAACACAATGTTCCTTGGCACAAAAGGAAGACTTTGACATGTTTTGGTAATTGTCGCCCTGCCCCTTTCTAAAAAAGGGGCCAAAAAGGGCCAAATTTGGTGTTTTTCATATATTTGGCTGTAGAATATTTTTTTTTATCAGATTTTGATGGGGTTTCTTTCAGTGTGCTCCTGAGGAAATTTCCAATCTGTTGTATGTAAACAGATTTCACGCTGCATGTACTTGAGATAAATGGGGCCTGAAAGGGGTGAATCTCAAAAATTTTATTATTTTTATTTTTTGTCCGATTTTGATGCAGTTTTTTTGCAATGGATTCCTTATGAAAAATTAACATGGGCTGTACCATCAGATTTTTGATAACGCCTTTCTTTTCCGAGCTATAAGGGGCCAAATGGGGTCAAAATTGCAAATATAGAAATAACTGAAAAATTTTATTTGTCATCGAATTTCAATGGAATTTTTTCATTGGATTCCTCATGAAGTAGGCTTTCAGGTGTGAACCAACAGATTTTGCATACCTCATATGGTTCAAGAGCTATTAGGGATCAAAAAGTTGATTTTTATTTTCCGCAGTTTGTGTCAAGCTAGTTTCTGTGTTAAGCTTTTATTGTGTCCATCTAATTACTGTGTCAACCCTTTTACTGTGTCCACATTCAAATTAAATTCCATTTGTTCAAATTTCAGTGGTCGACATGCTGTGGTCGTATCATGCTGCGCTCGGCGTAGCCCTTTATTGGTTTTGTCAGGGTTCTTTTATACCAAGGCAAACTTTTTTCATTTATTTATTTAAGATTCCCCTACACCAGAGGTAGGTTTTTAGTTATTTACTATTCAAAATATTTCTTAAACATCTAACTTGTATAGAAAACTACAAGGAACAAATTATGAGCATTTATAAAGGATCACACAGTGTTTATTAACTACATGTATTTGAACGGATGATATTGTGAAAAAAAAAAACAAACTCAACAAAAAAGAACAAAAAAAAAAAACCATAATAAAGCAAGATGTGTTTTGTGAAACACTTATGCCCCAAGTAGCAGTTAAGAAGAAACATCTAGCATGAACAGTAATTTTGATTTCATCACAAATTTTCATATATACTTTATCAGTACTGCTTCTCCAGTGATTGGAGGAATGTACAGAAAAGAAGAAAATATATTGCATCAGAAAGTTTTAAATATATAGATTACATCATAAGATCCTGTTTATTACCATATTTTATCCACTCGAGATAATTAAATTTTAAAATTTTAAGTCCGAGGCTTGCCGAGTATTGAATTTAACTATCCAGAGCAATGATAAACACCGAGAATTGTATTCTGAATAAATTTGGCGGGAAATAGCACGGGGCTTTATTCAACATATGTTGAATATGAAAATTTATCTAACGGGTCAGAACCGGTTTAAACTTCACATATCATTAGAGAAAGTATGTTATGTAACATCCCCTATCATTTTAATATTTGTATTGATACCTGTCATAGAAATTTGATAAAAAGAAATGGAGAAAACACAATAAGACAACAAATTTATTAGGGTGACTTAATAAATACAGCTGAAATAATAAAAAACTGTTTCTTACCATCTAAAGGATATACAAAAATGTTGTTTTAAATAAAAAAAAACTATGGTATAAATACATTTTTACATAAGTTATGAAGAAATATTTTCTCGTAGATGAATTCAACAGTGTTTCTATATATAAATAAAACTAAATATAATTTCCCATCCATGATAAATTTCTATGAGATCGTCACAATTCAAGGTCAAGCTCACCAGGTCAGATATTCTGGTACCAGCTGAAAGGTCTTTCCACAAGGAACGAACATGTATAATATGAAAGCCATATCACTTACCATTCAAAAGATATACCCAGTGTTGAAGTTTTTATGCAGTTGTTCAAATGACAAGGTCATTAGATCAAATTTTCTGGTACCATCTGAAAAGTTGTGCCACAAGGAATAGTACAAAATATGAAAGCCTTATCACTTACCACTCAATAGGTATACCCAATGTTAACGTTTTTTTTTTGCAGACAAACAGACAAACAAAAAACCAATCCCTGGTGGCATAAAAATTATATTATATATTTGTTGATCTGATACTTTGTACCCCAATTTTGAAAGTTATATATTCCAAAATATATGTCTCCTGTGGTATAAAGAGTGACCACCTTTTCTCTAAAAATGTCATCGATGCATTTCTGAAATGCATGGTGACAAACAAAGTTTACCATGCAGATGTCTCGGATGTCATTTTTAGGGATCTTGTTCATTTCTGTTTCTTTGTTTTATCTTTGTTTGTTTTCTTATCTACATTTGTGTTGACTCTTCATTTGTTTGATTTTAGAATTTTCCATGCTTTGATGTAGGATTTTACACCTATATTTTACACCCCAGTCAGCAAATGAAGTTCAGAGGGGTACATTAGATTACCCTCTCTATCTTATATGTGTCTTCATCTGTTTGGTAGATTTCAATAAATCTTTACCCCAAGGCCATAAGCAAGTTGAAGAGTATGATGAATAATAATTAAACACATCAATAATAAACAGGAATTAAATTTGTTCTATGTTACTGACCGATTGAGCACACCTTCTCTGATATAGCCTATTGAATGTACGATTAATTTGCTAATTAGTGACCTCTTCATCTTGTCTGACAAAAGTCTTTGGATTTCACTGAAACACTCCCAAGATGCAGTACCAAATAAAACGATGTGCTTCAAGGCAATGACAATGTACCAAATTCTGTCATGTTTTTGATTGAAGAAATCAAAATTTACATTTCTGGAGCAATTAAAAGTCAAAATCCCTTAAAATAAGTCTTTGTGACTGAAATTATACTATTTATAAAATGTATATGTACTATATGGGCTTTTTCAATATTCATTTTTATGCCCAGAGAATCGAAGATTCGGGGGCATATGGTTTTTAGTCTGTCTCTTTGTCTGTTAGTCAGCAAAAACTTGAACATTAGGTATATGATTTGCATGGTAAGAGATAGGGCTTCATATTTTGCATGTATATTCCTTGCGGTAAAACCTTTAAAAAATACCTGAATAATTGATCCCATGACCTTGGCATGAGAAAAAACATCGGGTTTATCTCCTGAATATTAACAGATGCGGCTATTATATTTTAAATGTGTATTCCATGTGGCCAGAACTTTCAGTGGTTACCTCTTGACCTAGACCTGAGCATGTAAAGAAATACTGAGTTACTTTAAGGTGTCTCAGCGGTATTATTCCGCCATTTTTGTGTAATACTTGTTCATTTAGGTTTCATTCATTGAAAAATTTAACAAAATAGTTATTTAAAATGTAAAGAAAGTTCCAAAGTATTTAAAATTATTTTTCCTTATCATTTTTACAACATTTTGTAAAAACTAAAACACAAAAGCTTTAAATCTGTTGCTGGATTTACAGAACACAGAAATTATGCAAGGGAGATAATTTGATAAAAGAATTTAACATCGATATCACTAGAGAAATTAACATTTCGTAATTTATCTCTCTTATTTCAACAGTGACCCCTAATTTTAATTTTTTATATATAAACTATATAATGATTTCAAAACACATGCAAAGTATGAACAAAATCTATAATAGATTTTTAAAGCTATTCCCTCATATAGTCATTTTCCCTATCATTTCTTTGTAAAATCCTGAAATTTTCAATTTCATTTTTTTGCGCTTAAATGCACGGTGACCCCAAAATTTTATTTTACATTTTGAACAATAATACAATTATGATTCTATACAGACAATTTCACAAAATTCTATAATAGGAAATTAGTACCCTGCAGACACCTTAACAATGGGTATATCTTTTGAATTGCTTTCCTTTTTCATATGTGTTTTCCTTTTGGGAAAACCTTTTGGTACCAGAATATTTACCCTTGTGACCTTGACCCTCGCACTGTAAAAAAATACCAACAGCGCTATTTGAGGTTTTTAGGTATTCTCAACATAAAAGCCATGTCATCTAAAGCGTCTTCTTTCAGTCCTGTAGCGATGGAAGGAATTTGTGATGAAACACATTTAATTTCAAATCCATATGGCCTTAGAAAATTACACTGAAAACATGCCTTATATGACTGGAAATATGTGGTACTGACCATGAATAAAAAGTTAAAACATACCTCAGTTAATTAAACATTGAACCCGTAAGGAAACATTGAAAATGCTACAGTTCTAAAGTTTAGACTTGAATCTAAGCGATAACACATGATAGCTACATACTATTTTGTGCCATTTCCAATGTCAAAAATCATGAATGGTTTCAGTAGACCATTCTATCAGCCCTTTATCAGTTGGAAGGTAATCACCAACTAAAACAAGTAGTGTCGGAACAATAGGGTCTGTAAGTCTCGTCATGTGACACCGAGAAAGCGCGATAAAATTGTGATTTGAAAACGTTTCCCGCAGAAATATGACGTTGTAGGATTATAACGTTCAAAATTTACGTTTGAAACGTCATGTTTTTGTTACAAATACAACTTCCGCCGGGGTACAGAGTATGTGCCCGGAAGTTTCAAAATTGAACGAGACTTACAGACCCTATAGAAAACGTTTGAGCAGTTGGTTGGTTGAATCTTAGTTTCTGGTCTCAATTAGGACGATAGAAACGCTGAGAACAACAACTTAAAGTGAACGTGTGAGGCTTGAGGTACCAAAAAAGGCAAGATGAATGTAGATCATTTCATTTGCTCCTGACAACGTACCTCGTACAAAAAGGGTACGAGCTTTCTGTGTCTCCTCGAGGAAGCTATATATTGCTGTAGATAGTGTCTATGTCATTTCTTTAAATAAAAACATTAGAAAGAAGCAAATCTTTTGCGGCCTGGGGAAGCGTTAACTTCAATGTACTGGAGTTCTATACACGATTTACTCTTGACATCGACTGTCTCCTATTATATATAAGGCAGGCACACAGTTATATAGATAGAAAATGTAAAGAGTTGTCTTATTATAGCTAAAGAATTTATTGAGCATAAGGAGCAGGAAGGCCAATTAAAAAGGGATTTCCCAGAACAAGAAACACTAGGAGACAACGGATCAGGACCAACTGAACTGTATTTAAGAGTACTGATATACTTGTGGTAAATAATGACCCGTATCAAACATTCATAGTGGAAGATCTCAACACCGTGATTGAATTTCCACAGAGTATTGGATAGTTTTAGTAGCTGCCACACATCCTTCTTTTCCATAGGCAAAAATTGTCTGGTTAGGAGTAGCACAAATGTATCACCAACACTTACAAGAAGTAGAAAAGCTTCTCAAAGAAGGAAGTCAAGTGATGGAAATATGATCCTTCTACTCCTGACTCGGCTTTTTACCGTCCTAAAGTAATAAAAGAGGCAAATTAAGGACCATGACTTCATTTGAAACTAGTACAATATATTGTTCCTCACTGCAATTGTTCCTTTTTCTATTTCATGTGGTATTACATTGTCATAAGACAAGCGTTTAACAATTGCTCAGATTTGACTGAGCTGCTTTGTGTTCTAGACATGATTATAGTTTTTGAAAACGAAAACAGAGGGTTTCTTTGTTCTACCATAGGCAGAGAATTTACAATAGGCATAAAAAGAGAATAACAATTTCAGTATTGACAACTACGACAAAACATCCAACAAAGTACCAAGCATTCTTGACGACAAAGATTTATATAAATAGGAGTATACCAACTATCAATTCTATGCTCAACTTCTTGAAACAGGGGGTGGGGGGATTGAGGGATATAACAAAATTACCGTGTGGAATTGTCAAGAGCCAAAGGACAAAAAGACACAGCAGGTGCTAAGCCACTGGAAAAATTGTCAACCGCAATGACCCTCACTTGGTACAGGAATTTTAAAAGAACTGGTGGCTGAAACCGTTTGTTTTGTGTTAAAAGATAAAGATTCGTTCTACATTGTGCCTATCACACTTGACAGCCAAAAATAAAAACTGATGAGGGTCTTGACTGTATTTGAGAACAAGTTAATAGAGGATAATACTAAATCCTCATTAGCAGAGTAAAGTTGCAGAAAACACAGAGGCTTCCGAAGAAAGCCATACAGCTCATTAAAATTATTGCAGTCGGAGTTAACATATATGTGTTATGGTCTCATGTTCATTTACTCCATATCCATTCGTAAAATTTATAGTATTTTTGGAACAATCAAATGGAGGACGTATGACTTCCACAAATGAGTATTTTAAACCTTAAATGGAAGACGATGTTTGACTTAATAAATGTGACCTTTAGTCTGACTTGTCTCTATCGGCAGACGGTATGAAGATTGCTATGATGACATCATCCTTTGGTTCAGATTTAAGCTGATTTCTTACAGATATAATTTTAGTCTGCAAGAGGAAATTTAGGAGGGTTGTGCTATGTTTTTTCGTTAGAATAATAATAAGGCAACAACAGATACCTCGAAAGAGCCCCCCTACAAAATCGACGTCGATCATTTCTATGGCTGCTTAATTGGTCGAAATAAAGCAGAAAATGACCATAAGATAGTGTTTGTCATATGCAATACTCCAATGAACTACAATTTATTTTATTGATACGAAAAACCGATTCGTCAGTATTTCGGAGCTGTACCGAAAAGTTACATTTATGAAAGAGTAAGGTTCTATATGGCGAAGATTTTCAATTACTCTTGAGCAATTGTTTTATTTGTTATGATTATTTTTGTACTGGAGAGATGAAACCGTCTTGTAATCTCAAACTTGACTCCAACCTCGGTAATTTACTATTTTAATTCTGACGAATAGACCAACGCGAAAAGGCCGACTCCAAGATTTTCAAACTCACAAATAGTCGGTATTTTAGACTGTAACTTTACCGAAGATATCACTCTGCAACAAAGAAAACAAACGCCGCTATATACCAAATAGTTTAAGTGTTCTTGCCAACGGTCAGTCTAGAATGTAAACTGAATGAAATATGGATACAAGGATCATCATACAAACCTGCTTATATAGAGCACACGATGATCCCATGTCTTAACCAAACAGTGTAGAGCAATGTAACAATACGCCAACTTTTCCAGACAATTCCGTAGAAATTAAAATGTAGAACTTTGGTTTTTGGTGGCTTCGTAATGTGGTCGTTGGTGAATATTTCGTTTTGCTTCAAATATATTGCCAAATTTCGATTATCAATACAAAACAAGATGACTCAAAACGACTCAAAATTCAAATAGAAAGCAAAATAAATTGAAATGAAGCATAAGTATCGACCTCTGATCTCGAAAGAAAACGATCTCTTCGAAAAGGCCACAACATGAGTAGAAACATGGAGATGCTGGAAGATTCTAGAACACAATATAAAAATCCTCCGATGGTGGGGTTAGAGGTCGGACGTAAGAGTCAACCATTAAAAAATAGCATACCAGAACACTGAACTGATACTATCTGACAAAAAACGACGAGTTTTATCACAAGTCATAAAATAGGAGAGTGGTAAGGCTAGATAATGTAGCTTAATCTTGAGAAGCTTATATTATAATCTTGTGAAAAAAGAGCATCTGCAGCCAACACTTCCCCTAAAACAAGTTACTACCTGTAGCTGAGTCCAGTGGTTATTCCATCAATGAATGTTGAGGAATGGCGGATTTTTCTTTTATTTCTTTGCCAAAATTATGAACGAACAAAGCCTTACATCGCCTTATGATCTCGCTTCAGTGATCCACCCAAAGAACTTGTTTCTCTTACGAATGTACTGTGTAATAGTTGTTATTGTTGTGACTTTAGGACGTATGTTGCCGTGAAGATTGCACTCCAAATTGTTTTAATGTTTCCAATTGTCACAATGGTACCTGAAAATTGTTATGAATAGATGATGAATTCCCTTTCGATTTCTAAAACCGTAGAATTGATTCAAAAAAGATAATTTAAATTTATTCTTAATCGTTTAACCATTGAGAAAATGTATATTTCATTTGTTCGTCCTATACTAGAGTATGCAGATGTTATAACTTAAGCTTGATTAATAAACTAGAATCTGTTCAATTAGAAGCTGCTAGAATAGTTACAGGGGACCAAGGTCACATCACACCAAAAGTTATATGATGAAACTAAGTGGGAAAAATTGACAGACAGACGAAAGAACCACATACTTTTTCTATTTCACAAAATGCTAAATAAGAAAACTCCCCAGTATTTAGTGGACCTAATTCCTACAACCGTTGGCACACAGCATCGTCATAATACACGTCAGTCACTTAATTTACAAGAAGTACGGATATATATTCAATCGTAGAGGGCAGGAAATATATTCAAACTATTTCCTGCCCTCTACGATTAAAGATTGGAATAATTTTCATTAAATACTCGCCAAACAAAATCCTTTTTCTCTTTTAAGAATCAGATCTTGAATAAAAATACCAAAGTTTTTTCTTTTTATTATTCTGGTAGAAGACTTGGTCAAATTTTTCACGAACGGTTACGAATGAACTGTAGCTCCTTAAATGTTCATTTATTTTTGAAAAATTTGGTTGAATCACCCATGTGTGTTTGTGGTGAAATTGAATCAGTTCAGCATTATATTTTTATTGTAATAGATATCTTAATGCTAGACAAGATATGCTGACTTCTCTTATGAATATGAATTTGAATGTTTCAGTAGATACAAATCTTCTTATTTTTGGGTCCACTGTTCTATCCGATGAACAAAACTGTGAAATTTTTAAGCTTTTTCAAAAATTCATCATCAAAAGTAAGCGTTTCAATTCTTGAGTCACTGAATATCTCATACAAATTCCTTTACTTTTCACATTGTCTTTTCCTTAATATCCTTCTTTCTAAACCCTTTTATTATATTTAATTAATATGGTTATTTAGCATATAAGAATATTCTGAGCATGCAATTTATTATATGAATATACTGCGTCTTTTTTTATATGGAGACAGATTTATAAAAGCATTGTTATGCTTATTTCTGAATCCTATTTGTTGTCATAGTATGTATATGTATAATATTTGTATGTTACTTAACTAATAAATATGTTTAAACCAAAAAGATAACTTAATATGGTGTCTTTCATGGCGTTGCTCCAATTTTCTTTCCTTTATCTCCACAGAGGTAGACATCGATGAAGTCTGAATGTTTTAAAATTCTAGGCGTAATGAAACTCGAAAACAAACTCGAGGCATAATTATCGTATACTAACCGCTTTCCTCGTACAAAGCAGGACAGTCATAACAGCAATATATGGATCAGACATATTTTATGCATATCCATTGTGTCTCCCGTAAAAGGACTTGCAGCTACTATACAGGCTGTACACATCTCATCCAAATCACAAAAACATACCATGTCGTTTCTAAAACTTTTAACGACCATACACGTTTGAATTGACAATCAGTTCGAATCTTCTCTTTGTTCGTGTGACCAGATTGTAAGGTCTTGTACTGAGCAAAGCAGAGATCAACTTTGTTGTTTCTTTGCTTTCACAATTTATGTCAATCAGTTTACACATCTACTTGATGATGGATCTAAGCAAATGCTGACGTCCTAGAATTACAAACAGCACACAGCAGAGCGACTCTCCCTCATCCTTTCTTTGCAGCTACATAACCATAGACCTTTAAAGCACCGTGAGGGGTTGGAGAAAGAGATGTACAATGGTAATTTTACGGACTCTGCACGAAAAGCTTTCTAGGCGTATGTTCGAAATTCGACTGGTAACTTGGATAAATATGAAGTCAAAATTTCGTCGATGACGTAGGATCCGGTGTTCAGTGCTATAAGAAACCAGTGGAAGCCATCGTTGGGAATTAGTTGAAGGAATCATTCCCGGCATGGATATTGGGGATGGATTAGTAGGTATCCAGATTCCTGAGGGTCATCTCACAAGATTTTTCCTCGCGCAGTCGGGGGGGGGGGGGGTTGAATCGGGTCGAAATCTGCTTATCGTCCAAAGACACGATGAAGAACACATGCTTGGGCTCGGTGTTTGTGGTGATTTTCCGCAAAAGTGGAGCGTCGATGTATTAACAGGTGATGACATAGACCGAGGCTACTAGTCTTTGCTTCCACTCTTCGAGACCGTCATAGCGCTTCTAGAGGGTTTTTGCATTCACCAAGATGGCATACACCTCGATTGGGAGAGTGGCATATGAATCTTGTCCATTTATCTTCTGCAAATTTCAGGCCTAAAACACGACGCCCATCATCTGGCCATCGGATTCGAACAGGGGGATTCTACCGGAGATGACATGCGCAAAGGCTTGGGTATTGGCATGGACGTTGCGCTCGAAGACGACTCGGATCTGGATATACAAAGTCGACATTCATCGCTCAGCCGATGACGAATAGGGGATAGAGATCGATGAAGCCGGAGGGGGTGACGCCGCTGTTGCTTATCAGAGCTTCCATGCTATAGAATTTCCTGCTGAATTCGGTCACATCATTATGGACTTCGGCATTGGTTGAAGCTGGCATTGAAGTAAACGACGGGATAAGGCTCGTCATTGAGGATCACTTGGATCACTTGGATATTTTGCAATTGGTAGTGGTCAAAGACGGCGGCGTTGTGCGTCTGATCATTGTTTCTATTCGTCTTGAAGACGACGATGATCCATCGAGGTTTCTCACACCCGCTTTTAGTAGCTAGACGCCAAAGAAAATTGCTACGCCTGGGACACGGCGATGGAATCGCTTTTCTTCACGCAGTCGATCTTGGTCTTGCTCTGGATGACCGCAGATTCTTTTCATCGGAAGGGGGGACACGGGGAACGAACCAGGAGACCTTACTCAAGACCACGCTTGCCTGCTGCTCTAAGTACCGCATTGGCACCCAAATTTCGTACCAGGGAACTCCTGCTTAAATTTGCAGAAGATCTTATCGTAATCCTCGACAAAGTCGAAGACGCTCTTTAGGGGAAAACTGAAGGAAAATAATCCTTACTGGCTGTCTTAGCGAATCCAATGTTATTTGCCTCGGCATCGGTCTTGGAATCTTTAAACCATAACTGGTTAAGGCCTTCCGATTGGAGCAGTCGTCGAGGTACGTTTACATTCCCAGCATTGTGGTGACAATGACGGGGTCGTTGAGGTTCGCAATCAACTGGCCGGAGTCTGTAGCTGATGCAACGAAAGAGGTACATGACACCGTTGTGGGCTAGGGATACTTGATCTACGCCAGTGTAGGCGTTGTTCCTCTGAAGTCGACATCGATCAGGTAGATGTTGGCGGGATGGAGCAAGATATCCTGGGTCTTGATGTTGATGTTCATCTCCGCACCAGCGTTGTTCAGCTGAGCCCGCCTTGAGCTTCGTTTTTGTGAACCTGATACTCCTGGAGACTTTCATCAAAAGCCAGTCCTTCGTTGACAGTAGTCTCTGGTAGAGCGTAAGAATCTGGATGTTGGGGAATTCCTATCTTAAAACAAAGGAGAGGGGCGTTTGCGATGCTATAAATAAATAGGTAGACGTTTTTATGGCGAGCGCGCAAATAAGTTTTCGAACTTTCTTTGCTTGCTCGGAATCAAGTCGTCGAAGACAGTGATATTTTTGTGAGAGGGGTGGAGCTTTCAAGGATAGGACACGTCGCTAACCTGCTCAAAGAAGAATAATTTGATTCGGCTAGGTTTGGACGGTTGCTTCCTCACATCCTTTTTATGTCCGTGCCTAGTGGCTGTCTCACATCCTTGTTTTGTTTTTATTTTTCTCTGTTGCCGTCCACCGTTGATGGAGACCCTTGAATGTTGAGGATATCATCTTTCGAAACCCGTTTCCCCAGGGCTCGCCACAACAGCTTGTAGATGGGCTGATTGAACGATTTTCCGAAGACGTAGAGTCAGACAAAGCCGAGGTATCAATCGCGCAGGAAGTTATTCGGCAGTGTCGTCTTACCGCTGTCCGATTTCCTAATGACCATGGTTGGATCGTTGCGGGAATAGATAGTGGTTATGGCTCATCATAGGTACGTTATTCAAAGCCCATTTGTCTATATAATAAGCAATGTTCTGCTTGAAATGTCGGAAGACGGACACAAGAGGCTTGAGCGAGGTAGTGACCAGCATGGTGGCGAAGAATTGGAACCTGTGCCATGTGTGGAGCTAGGAAGTCGCAGTTTGTGGCTGCTTGCAGTGCCAGGCTCATGAACAGGCTGATCAATCAAATTAATGTCGGGATGCATCTATTTTACCGGTCTGAGGACCAACCTGAAAAGGCGCTTGAAGGCTGATGGTACCCCGAAATCTTTGGTCTAGACTTCATTTCAGTAGATAAGGCTGCCTACTGTTGCGATATTTGCTATGCGAAGCATTAGGATACGAAGGCTCTCAATGAAATCTGCGATAAAAGGATGCTTGCACTGCGAAAGTTTCGAGCGTGGTATCGTCAGATCAATGTTCGGCACCAAAATTATGGTTGACTGGTGCCGCTCAAGAATATCAAAAGTGCGACAATAAGGAAACCGAATTTTAAAACCGAGAGGTGAAGGATCTACTCCGGAATCACGACAAAGAGCTCTACCAAAAACTTAAGTCGTACTATGAAGGAGATCTTCAACGCACACAGACCTCCCCTTCTTTGACGATGTCTTCCGCCAATAATATACCATAAAACATCGATCAATCAAGATGAGTCCCATCGCAGCCAGTCCGAAATGGGACGTGAACAAAGTCTTCTTGAACCTTTACAGAGACCTTCCACCAATGCAGCCGCAGCAATTCGGAGTTTGTGACCAAGTCCGGATCACTAAGAAGGGCGCATTAGAGAATGTATATACTCAGCGCTGGACAGAGGAAGTCTCCCGACGCTCAGGCCTTAAATACACATCCCCCCGGTTATCACCTCAAGGATTACAACGACGAGGAGATCCAAGGATCCTTTTACGAACCCGAGCTGCAGTGCACTGACCAGGATGTCTATCACATCGAAAAAGTCTAGCGGTGGCAAACCCGGGACGGTGTGAAAGAGGTCTATGTAAAAAGGCTGAGGTATCCTGCGACTTTTAATTCCTGTACAAGCAATCCGACCTGCCATTAACCCCAGCAGAAAATTTTCCAGTCAGTCGAGACAGAGACCAGAAAGATTGTGATGATCAGTCCATAAGTGCTGCCCATGAAGCTATCCGTGATCGATTCTGTCAAACCATTGGTCAGACCCGATCTTTCTTTCGATGGTTCTAGGTCCACTCGAGCTTGATCCCGGTAAGACTCAATCTTTTGATCCACGGTGTTGATCATTTCATGACCTCGCGTATCGATATCCTCTTCCATCTAATCACCTGTCATAGAAGAACACTTTGCCATCTCCTCGATGTGGTCCAAGCGTTTCTCCAATGTCCCGAGTGCTTTCTGAGCCGCATCTTATCCTTTCTCTATGTCTGCGATACCTTTCATGCTATCCTTCAACTGGAGGTTGAAACACCTCATCGTTACTGCGTCCGAATTAATCCGTGTTACCGGTAATCCAAGTCTTGTGATGCGATGATTGTTAATATCGTAAACCCGAAGCATCCGCCTTATGGGCAGGCGAATCCTCGAGTGAGATCCAAATGGATCTATAAAGCAAAGATCACCTCCTCCAGCGTCGGACTCCCCGATAAGACCTTCAGTACGTCCGAGAAAAAGTGCCTGCAGACCAAGTCGCGGCGACGCTGGAGCCTATCTGTATTCTATCAAATTTCCAGTCGCACAATAGTCGACTTTCTCGCCGGGTGAAGGCAGGCCGTAAGGATCGAAGTAGACTTTTAGTTCTTCATGTTTATGGCATTATGTCCAGACGGTCCTGGGACCATTGGGGTTATCGGGATTAAGAATGCCGCATTCTAAGAGGTGCTGGGTGTTGGTAGGTCATCTCGCTTGAATACGCATGTGAATGGGAAGCAAAGGGTTGCGATGGCTTTTTCGAGCTCCACATTCGAGAGGGGCTTGTAGGAGAAGATCGGGTGGTGCACGTGTATGCTGCTCATTAATTTAGATTCGATAGTGGAGTGTGGAAGGGTGAGGATAAAGACCGGGGAGGAAGTGAGGCTTCTCGTCTCTGGCGGAGAGTGCGATGTTGTTGATCTCCGCGGTGTAGATCTGTTGAAGATGGCCCCGGATTATACCGGTATTCATCGGCCTATGGATCTTTTGCTGGGCATAAAGCATTATTTATAGTTCTCGAAGATGATGCTGCGCTTGCTTGCGCTCTTTCTGACTCCCTTCGCCTTATTGGTGGTTTCCATGTCATCTACGTTGAAGGCGCATCGCTTCGCACGTAGTCCTACAAAGTCAGTCATGAGCAAACCTAATGATTCGATGGACTTTGGTCAGCTTCTTCCCCTCTCTAAGTACAACTTTTCACGCTTACCCAGGTGAGGCAACAGCTTTCCCACCTTGTTGATTTCAAGGTTCTCCGGCGGGCACGAGAGGGTAGTCGTTGTGAGCGTTGTGCAGCTACTCGGAATACGCCAGATCATACTCCGCCATGAACCTTTACTAATGATTATCAAGATAGGACACGATCTCTTCCGGGTGCGCTCGCTCGAAGTCTGTCCTGTGTAGAAGCTATGATATCGCTAATCCGTAGAGATTATTCGCATCCAGGTACATGGTAGGTTGAGTGGAATCGTAGATACTCATATTGGGGTTATTGGCCTTACAATGCCGATGGGACATTATGGCCATACCTCTCCTTGTTCCTCTCTCTTATATCATCAGCATATCCGGATCTTAGAGGGGAACCAATCTGGCCCCGGTGCTTCCTGAGGTCTGCGTCACAGCCCAGTCCGGGGGATGAGAAACATTGTTCAGGATCAAGCATATAGTTAACCATGCAGAACTCCCTTAACATATCATTTTCCAGGAAGAGATTGTGGTAGTCATATATAGTCTTCCAGACATCGCTGATGTTTTCATTATTCAGCTTTGCTGTACGTTTCTTTGGGTTGAAGCTGAGTTTCCTACATTTTGACTGGTCAATCGATATACTCATAGGAATACACACACTTCCTGATCATTAGCTCTTAACGATCATCCAACCTCTTCTGTGTCGCTTTGAATTTATCCTATGTAAGATACCCGGCCTTGTTTTTCAGGGAGCCCAGCATAAACCTCACCAACTCAATTAATCTTATCTCTAAGCCTCCATCCACCGTATTTGAGAATCTGATATACTTTTCGTCCGTATTTGGGATGCAGGTGATCTGCTCATTGTCAGATCCTAATTCTCTCATGAACAGAGGAACAGCATACCCACTGAGATTGTGGAAGACGGTAGGTACGTACGTGCTGGAAATCTAAATTGCACTGATGTCGTGCACCGATGCGATATTGCAAGTGAGATGGTCTTGGTCGGGAACCTTATCTCCACCCAATTCGCCATTGCAAATGTTCCCGTGTGAAATTTCCTCGAAGCTCTTTTTGTCTTCGTCGGTCATCATTATCGGCTTGTTTTCCTTGTAGAGCGTGGCTATTGCTCTCAATTCCTTCTCCATGCACTGAACAAGCTGTTTGACAGCATTATCTCTACAATAGATGACTTTTTCTTTGTAGTCACCGTGGGTATATTTGACCCGATAGCCAAAACCTGATGGTCGGTGCCTTCTGTATGCCTTCAAGTAGGCTTTGGATGAATAAGGCTGGCAGGTATCGAACTTCTCTGTGAAGCATTCGAATCCGCGTATGTAATGTAAAGTCTTGAACTTACTATGGGGTATGAGCAAAACTCATTGTTCAAGGCCTCATTGTCACTTCAACATGAAGAACCACAATAAAAGCGTTGTTCCATTGCTTTCTTTTGCTATGTATTTGTAGAGACTTTGTCTCATGTACATTTACTCCATATCCCTTATGTGCTTAATTTTGCAGTGCCCATTCTTCTTCTGACTGACCTTCAAAATGCTACTTCATTGACACATCTGGATATGCTCATCAATCTGTGTCAAGTCGGAATGATCGGGATGATCGCAGCACTGCTGCTGCTTTTGACGGGTCAGGGCTGGGGTGCTCTCCTTCAAATCATCAAATCTATTCCTTCTACAAAAAAGATCCTCGTAGCGATTCATATTTTCACTATTGGATGTCATACCTTTATTTCGATTGGGGACACCCTTCCCTTTAAGGTGTTCCTATGGTCATCCCCACTATCCTGTGATTCGACCTGACTAACACTCGACGAAAGCCATAGCTGTTGTATTTATTGAATTGGGATGCTCATCGATTGCATTTTGAAGCCGGATTTGGGCTATATGCAGAATTTCCCCTTGAAAATGCCAAGTGTGGCAGAATCGGCCCTTTTCACACTACTTTGGAGAATTACCGTTCATTAAAAATACCCCTCTTCTCAGATTCCTGAAGTTGCTCGGCAAACTGCATCTACTGAATCAGCTGAATACAACTGTAGATATTCAAGACGCCTAAGTATCTACAAACTATCGGATGAGGTGATATATCCTTAAGAGTCTATCCAGCAGAACTAAAGCGTAAGTTTCAACCGATTCAATATGTAGGTATCATGGCATCAATTCTCTTGTGCTACATCTTTATGCCGACTTCTAGCGATGTGTTAACATTTAAGTCTGAGTGAAAGAAAGTCTACGAAACTCTGAATTAACAGAATGAATGCAGTATGGAAAGTATCGATGCTTTATTTTATTGTTTCATAATTAATATCGAATCAAAAAAAAATAATTTTATATCCTTGCGTCAATAAACTAGATAGAAGATTGTACAGGTTTTGCATGATATCGAAAAGTTCTGAAAATCATTGGTTGAACAAGTCTTTGAATGAACTTAAAAGAAATATGCAAAGCCGCTTAAGATTTTTGTAGCGCTTGCAACAGACGACTGCTTACTTTCATTCTAATGGATGAGTACTCTGTTCATTACTGTGAGCCTTTCTTAATCAACAAGCTCAACGTGAGGACTTGAAGTCTTAGTGAAGACCCATGATTTAAAGTATGTTACTGAAATAAAACGGGTGTAAATATTTCATAAACAGGATAAATAAAACATTTTACCACACTGACAGCTTTCCAAAGTACAACTCCTATCCGATGGCCCTGAAAATGGCTGCTCTACCAATACTACTCAATTGCCAACCCCATGGCTAGCAGAACAGCGTTTACCAGCATGGGGGAGGGGCGTTTAAAGCTAGCCCAACAAACTTTTGGAGGAAATCAACTTCTTTCTACACGCACTCCTTTAAGTGGTTGGCACTCAGCTCTCGATTTATTCCATCGGACCTTTCTGTTTTAGCTTGATTATCGTTTGATGTGTCGGACGGTATAAGAAACTTCACATGCATGCTCACCTTTGTCTAAAAATTACCAGGATCACTTTTGGAGGAAATCCCGAGTAGTTTGTCAGCTTGGCCTTCTGTCAAGTTCAAACTGTATTCTTGATAAGTCATTTATTTATTTACACATTGCTATGACGAAAGCGTGTGGTGAGGTGTTCCTCCGACGTAAGATGGAACGACTGTCTTCTTTGGTGAAAGATGTTTGCATACAGTTGATAGTTTTCAAGATCAAAGGTAAGTACACTAGATTTTTCGGGTTTTGGTGGATATTAATATTCATGCCTTGATCGACGCCTGGTTAGAAATCGCAGAGGGTGGACTACTGAGTGCCTTTGATTAACGAACATGGTGTCATTCTCCACCAGAATGCTGTAGATGTTGTTGATATATATAACTTTCATGTAGCCATTTGCAGTCACTCAAATTCCTGAATGGTATTCATGCCGTTTTTTACCCCCAAAAAAATAATAAATGTATTGCTGTGAATTGCCGTGATTTTGGATTTATGATTTTAGAATTTCCCCTTTCCTCGTTCTTGGTTCGGTATTCGTTTGCCGGTGTATCGGATAGTTCCCAATCTGTTAATCGCTATTCTCAGTATTACATGATTAAAACCGATGATGGTCTTACACGTTTGCTCGTTCAGCCACAACTGTCGCTGAATCTAATCGGTTATAGTCAGTGGAGTAGTGGATAGTAGGTAGTACGTCTACAGGTTCACTAAGATAATCCCATAGCTTTTGATTTCTCTTGGATGAAAAGGTAAAATGACCTGGGTTTGGATCCGAATGTCGGTCACGCATATGATGAATGAAAACTTCTGCTTAGGCAAAGTGCTATCATGCATCAAATGGCCATTTATTCACAAGCTTTCACTCTTTGAGATCGTCATATTGCTTCTGTGGGTTGTCAGTCTTGATCAAGATGGCGTAGATCACAGGCGTGAATCAGCAAATAGAAGTTGTATGTGATTTTGTTGGTTTCTTTGTTTATAGCAGAACACTTTGTTTTATTCTAGAACATCGAACTAGACGATCCTATCACTAGTGCAAATGCTCCGATGGCTGAAACGTTGACTGTAGGCATGTTGCACCAGGCCTCTGTCAAGATTCGAATGGTCAAAGTCGATTCTTTCAACCGCTCAGAATAGTGACTAACATTAATGACAATGAGAGAATAAATGTCGATGATGTAGGGTTGCACCGCCGTTACTGAGCAGGCTCCTAATTTTCTTAGAAATTCTGTGGCGTCCTTCCATACTCTATTATTATTATCATTATTCTGAATGATTCACTGGCACTGTAGTCCATGGTGTGATAGAGTCAAGAGTTAAGGTGAAAGGGATGTTCAGCAACTGGCAGTGTTCAAACAAGCCGGCGTTGTGTGTATGACAATTTCTATTGGCTTTGGAACGGGATGATGATGCACTCGCTTTTCGCAGCTTGTCGACAGTTAAACAGAACTATATCGGTAAGGCTATGGAATCGCACTTACTCATCAGAAGTAGAACTTAAACTCGTGGTTGGTGCTTTTTTTAGAGTCACAGCTAGCTCCCTTCAGAGGAATTGACGTCGGAAATGAACTAAGGAATATTGAAATAGGAAAAAGAAGGGAAACGGGGAATGTGTCAAAGAGACAACGACCCAAAGGGGAGTAATAACAACTCAAAGCCACCATAAGGTCTTCAATGAACGGTGAGGAAACCCCACACCCAACGGCAGGTCGGAGTTAGCCCCATCATACTAGACTCCCATAGACATAAAGTGAACTAACTAGAAAACAGACAAGACACACAAAGGCTAAATAAATTTCCTGACTTAGGACAGGCGTAAACCTACTGCGGTTAAACTAGTTTTATTGGGCCCAAACCTTCCCCTATAGCCAATGTGATAAATCAAAAAACAATCGTAACAATAGTAAAATTCAGTTGGCAACAGGACTGAGTCAATTGTGAAAAATGAAACTGAAAGAACTAAATATACGGACATAAACATGAAATCACAAGAGACTACTAGCAGACCATTTTGTTAGCGTCGTTGTCGGTAGAAGCTAAGTGTTGGTATCTGAATTGCGCAAAAAAAATTTCTGTGTTTGAACCCGTAACCGATGTTGTCATAGTCCTCGGCAAACCCAAACACGTGTTTAAGGGGAATGGCAAAGGAAAGCGATAACTTCCCGGCGGCTTTGGTGTGTCCATGTCTTGAATGTATGAGTGTCGTTCAACAACTGCTTGAGCCCGTAGATTTGAGAATCGATGTACCGGAGGTATGTCAGTATGTAACACCAATTTTGATACAGTGGACGCGGTTTCATCGTTTTTCTGAAACTAACTATCGACAATGATGTAGCTCTCTGTGGTTTGAAGAAACTGTTCCTTCGTCTTGTTTTTGGAGCATCTTTCAGCACCGGCGTTATTGAGATGGGTACCGGCCTTGGATCGTGGAGCTGATATTCCAAGAACATTTTATGGAAGGTTAATCCCTACGTTATTGTGTATATTTCAAGTATTCTGTATGTATCACAGCACAAACGATACATCTTTTTCCATTTTATACTCCAGGCTTCTAACTTTGACTCTAATATTCCGAGGTCCATATAGGCATATTTCAGCTCTTGACTCACCTATTGTTTCATCATAGCGTCCAAGTTATGGTTGGATCCCCATAGTCTGGTAATAGGTTTTTTCCAGATAAGTGGAAGCTTCTCGCATTGGTTCACACTTGTAAATAATTAAATCAAAGCATTGTCAAACTCTGAACCGTCCACCAGAAGCCTAATCACGTGCAAACAATGTGCCGTTCTGAATAAAAGTGACAACAAAAGCCGGAATCAATCAAAAGGGGAGAACAGTGAGGAAAATCCGTATAACATTCGACAGAATTAAGGAAACACAATCCAACACAGAACATTTTTGGCAAGTCGTCATATTCCCGACTTGGAACGGGCATTTTATAAATGAAATGGTGGGTTAAACCAGGTTTAATGATGCATCAACCTCCCCTATTATATGATGACTAACTATAGCTTTTGTATGCCCAGATTGTGTTAAATGTCAAAGCCATAATATTGTCAACTCTGAAACTCGACGATGTTATATCGAATCTGAGGTCGCAAATGGGTGAAGTGGTAGACCATAAGAATCGCATTATACCGGAAGTCGTCTTTTTACATTCCGTATATCTTCTTCGTCAACAAAATAATTTTTGAAATAACAGATCTTGTAATTGCAGTGGGTAAGGGTACTCATGTGGTCGTCTGAAAGGTTAAAGCGCCTGTCACTCTTGACCGAAAGCGAAACCTTTTGACATTTTTGGTGTAGAGCTAGTGGAGGTGGCTTCGGATGATGTTCATCGACTTGAAGTTTTCACTCTTGGTGTCTAAGTACCTCTTGTACTCTTTAGATGAGATATATTGCTTGATTGCAGTCACTTTGACCCCCATTGACCCTGGTGACCTGGTCTTCGAATTTGATAGCACAGAGCTTTGTCCGTACGCCGACGAACTAAGCCATCATCTTACCTCCGAATGAATCCCTGAACAACCCGGATGGTGGTGAAACCATCAGAAGGCTCATGGACAAGTGTTTCTATGTGCCTGTAATATTCTACCATCATATTTTAAAGGTCAAGTCGATGAACAGCAGCCCGACATCTTCCGATGGAAACCATGATGGAAATTATATATCAGTGTCTTTGAGAAATGAAAAAATGTAGTCCCAAACTTTGAGCTTTTCTTTTTACTTGGACGGTTGCTAGGTTCATGGTGATGACGACGCAGTGATCAAATTTTGGTTTGGCCTAAGGTTTCAGCGTCTACATGGCTCTGTTGACCAGTCATTCGTAAATCTGCATCCTGGTGTTCTCCGTGGTACTTCCCGAACACCAAATGAATCATGAGTATAAAGAAACCTTCTTCGTAGCTGGATTTAGCTGTGGATTTCAGGTCGATACATTGCTTGAACTCTGTCAAATCCAAATTACTTCATAAATAGCAATCACAACCTCTGATATTCGGAATGAAATGGATACATGCCTTCAGGGACTGAAATCTAAGTTGCATTGGTTATGTGCTTCATCACGACAGTTATCAGTGACCTAGTGGTCGTGGTCGTGGCCCCGTACCCACGCAATTGATCGTGAAATATGTGATTATGTGTGGAAGATCATCATAATTCACCATTATTGTCTTATATTCTTATACATTTTGGTTGTCTCCTGCACTTTTATAATGTCAATTGCATAAACTGCTTTGCCCCATCCTCTCCGCAGTAAAAAACATATTTTCGAATCTTTGCTGGCGTACTTCACATGATAACAGAAACCTGATTGCCGGGGTTGCTGGTTGGCCTTCAGGTAATGACCCCGGCTTGCGGATCTTGTCCATCTTCAAGCATTTGAAATGAACACCATTTCTTGTATTGGAATCCTATGAAGATGCCTTTGTTCTTGGTATCGATTCTGATCGCACCCTTCTGATTGCAGTATATATACATACCAAATATATTCTATCTGAGGAAGTGACAGAAGCATGATGCATCCCTTGTGGGGATAATCTTGAGGTCATTTTTTTTTTTATTCTTACCTCCTTTTACACCGTCGTAGCCCGGAACACTGGTGTTAATGTAAGAATTTTGCCTCTTAAATCTGTCGGTCGCCTTAAGCTCATCCTCCCATTTCTTGTATTGAAATGGATTGGTTCAGGCGACAGATACGAATTACGTCCACTTTACTCTAATGAAGGTCCTCAAACACCGCCAGCTGAAAGCAGCCGTTGACCTCGTTCCTGACTACTTCTTGGCATGTAGATGAGGTCGGAATGTAGGAGATTCCCTTGAGAAAGAATGAATTAGATTTGTACAGGTGGATATCTAGTTGCTCGATTTGTGACCGTATATCCATCCACTCTTTTCTACATGAATGTAGCGATATTTTTTCTCTTTATCATAATAAGAGCTCTAACTCGAGGTCCGTTGATGGAAACAACAATGAAAGCTTTGTTCCTTTGCTTTGTAATATCAAGTATTTGTAGAGACTTTGTCTCATTAGCATTTACTCTATATCCTTTCATGGTTTATTAAAGGTTCGATGACTACAATGACAAATACACCGTTCATTACTTCATGTTTATCAATGTTTTAATCTCGTTTTCAACTTATGCATCTTTGTCGTCCTGTTCTACCTACTCGGGTAGATCGCCACACACTCTTGCTGGGTCTAGTTGGTAATGATATATCTCTTTATGAGTGCTTTAACCTGCTTACAAGTAAAGATCTCTTCTTGAGGATCAATTTCCTGTTTGTCTTCTCCTTAGTGAGCTTCAAAACTTTTCAGATCTGGCTGTTTCTCTTAAAATCCCCATCCTTAGCTCTGACAAAGTGTCTTAATGGTTTCTGTTACCACTATCTTATCTCCGATTGGGTTGTTCTTATCTTCCTGCTGCTGACAGGGTTGGCTGCTATGCCTCTAGCGGACCAAAATGCCTTCAGAGTCCATCTCCTTCTTGCTCTCACAGAACATTTCTTTCTTCATCTTTATGGAGCATTGCAGGTGCTCTTAATCCCCACTGCTCGTTTGTCGTTTGGTCATAGCTTGACCACAAAGTACACACCTGAGTATGCTAATCCAGCTGTGCTATCATCGGAATATAGCAGCACTGCTTCGTTTGTGTGATGTTAGTCTTCCGGATACATTTGTATACAAATCCATGTTTACGATTTAATTAGCAGCTGTACGTTTGCTTTTTGTATTCGTCGTAGTGGACGTGGTTATGCAGATTTTGTATTGAACACTGTGTTGTAGAATCGGATTTCTACAATTCTACGTAATGTTAAAAAAAGAACTTTACATCGCCAACTTATCTAACAGTAAGATATGAGGAGTGATATTCAATCAAAGTTTGAGTTGTATATATGGAAACGGCCAATTCCTATAAGTAAGAGAGTTACGATCGAACAAAGGCGTAACCTTTGCGATGATATATGTAAAGTGTCCCTAAATTGCTTTAATTTGTAAATTGCAATATTGCCATAATTTAAACAAGGACGATAACTTCATAGACTATTCGATTTAAACATAGTAATTCCTATTCCTTGTCAAAACACGTATAATTATATTTTATTACCAAAATTTGTCAAACTATTTTCAACATTAAAAATACTTGTACCTTTGTTGTTAAAAGAAACTATATCCCTATATGTACAGTGAATTCGTTGACTGAGTTCAACAACTAGGCAGAAAGGCAAATTAAACATGACCATGCATACCTAAAGAGATAGCTGAAAATCATAAGGCAAAAAATGGCAATACAGATATTACACAATGACGAGATCAGTAACGGTTACCAAGGACAGGATATAACACGGACTTAATAACAAAAAATAAGACACTGCTATTGAATCCGTAGAAAGATGCTCTTTAAGGGTAGATCCATCATAGCTTTCACAAACCACGTAGAATATTCCGAGTTAACTCGAAGATATCTAAAAGCGAAGTTGGGAACAATGAAATGGTTAAATTATTTAAATTATACAATCAAATATATATACAATAAAACATTCTTAAAGGTGTTAGACAGGTGTTTCCTGTTGTCCCTTTTATTTCATTCGTCTTCTTCTATATAATAAAAAAAGAGATAAAAAGAGGGAAACAAGAAAACACAGATTTTCCGCCAAACAGTTTCTACTGAGGGACATATACAGAGGAGACAAATGGATATCTGTTAACTTAACAGCACAGGTAGTGTCCTGGTCCTAATTCAAAGTGGCCGTACCCGTCAAACAATCAAAGCTCCGATGGAGCTGAAAATCTACACGTGGTAAAACTTCGTAGCCATCAATAGAACTGCTGCATACATCTGCGTGTATTCAGTTATTCCGTTATGCGTGAAAATAATCGGATTGTGTGATTTCGCATGTCGATTTTAAATGCAATACACTGTCACAGGTAAACAAATGTTATTTTCATTGACAAATTACTGCGCGACAGGTTCGTTGATCCGAGACGCAATATGAAAAAAACGAGTAATTTGATAAACATGCATATTGTTTTCAATTTAATGAAACAATACCGTATTCAACTCAAGAAAATGAAGAAATATAACTTCAAAACACAATGTATACGATTTTGAAAGAAACTTGCGCACTATATTTTATCGGAGGCACGAAGATTATCTTTTAGAGCTGTTAATAGGCTTGAAGCCTCACGTGATTTTTTTCATGTCATATTAACATATCTCCAGCCATTTTATGGCTTCGAGATAAAAATCAGTTTGGTCTTGAAATTAAGCAATCGGCGGCTTAATTGCTCTACCACCGGATTTTTATCTAGGGCAGCCTTGGCCTTTAAGCTAAAATTTCTATGGAACATACAAAACGATGAAAATATTCTGTTCCTGAATTAAAGAAAACTCTCAAAATTTTATCGATCGTTCCATGATTACATATTATGGTACGCCCTGTCCTGTCTCATACTGTGCAAGTTCTTCAACTGTTTTATTTATTATTTTTTTGCCATAGTGGCAGAGTGTTTCTCACCTGTGTTTGATGACGTTCTATCTCAGGTATTTAATTTTATCAGATATCCAGATGTGATAAAACACAAACTAGAAAGGGTCCAAATATAAATCGGAAGTTGATAAATAAATGCCGTGAATTATAAGATTTGTTTGAACAGTGTAAAATGGGTGCAGACGGGCTATAAAAATACCAAGGCGTTGATAATTAGTTCTGCTGCATGGCAATGACTGAACGTGCTTAGCACCATTTCTCCTCTAGATGCAAAATGACCAGTTTCATAAAGAGATCATTATCACGCAGTGATATTTGATAACGTGTATCGCTTTCAAAGCTTTCCTTTCTATTTTGAATTGCTTTTGAAGAACGGTTTTAATTTTCATTGCTTCGGGTCTTTTTTAATTATTTGATCAAATCTATAATTAGTTTGGGAGAAATAAAAAGTTCAATTATTTGATAAGAAATCAATCACCAGTGTTTGATATTTTGGATGGTAAAATTGATTTGCTGAAGAGTAAAATGTGGTGCACTTTTAGGGTAGAACTTATTTTCTTCATTTCGAACACAGTTTATGTAAAGAGAAAAAACAACAGTCTTACGACAACATTTAAACATGTCTGTCTGAATATAGGACAGATGGTGGAACTCGGCAAATGGAGGAACTTTTCCTGTTACATCAGCAGGAACTTGCTCCCGGCCTTAGCAAAAACATTTGTTTACTATCAAATACAGAGAAAAAAAACACCCCGACATTCATATTTGATGGTAAACAAATATTTGTTTCTTAGGCAACGAGGAAGTACCCTTGGTATATCCCAATGTCAATGTGCTCATCCAATGTTCCTCAAAATTATATTATCTGTTTTCGAAACAAAACAAAAAAACCTGTTATATCTAATTTTTTCCTACTGTTTTTAATCGATGGAATATCAGCACAGAGTTGGAAGGATATGATTCTTATATTTTCAGAGTTTATCGTGTAGGAACAAAATTAAGGGAAATTTCGTCGTTTCGTTTGATGTCAATGTACGGTATTCAGTCAAATTTTCATTTTAACCAGTTTTGAAAATTAAGTGTCCTGATTTATTGTATCTTAAAATTGCTTATTCTTCATTATTATATAGAGGACGGTGAAAGATTGAAAATTCTCAGTGAAATAAAAGTGATAATTAACGGTTTTCCATAATTTCACTCTAGGAAGAGACGTCACAATAGACGTCGTCAACGTTGTTGCTAAGCAAACGTCTCAGCGGATTAACATGGAAAACGTAGTTCAGGAAAAAAAAAACTTAAATTAAACCATTAAATATACAAAAAGTGGTCTATATAATAAAAACAATAACTAATCCTAGATTCTGATTATCGAAAATATTCAACTCATNATCGAAAAACACTGTAATTCACTCATGCGCTGCGCGCATTCGTGAATTACTGTGTTGTTCGATCATTCGTTGAATATTTTGCGATAATCAGAATCTTGGATTAGTTATAGTATAATTAACACTTTTATTGACGTTTTTGATACTTTACATAGGCCAGCCTTCTTTAGAATTTGCTGTGACGCATATCGACCTTATGGTACCGAGGATCTATAGAATTACGGTCAGCAATAGACCCTTTCACGATAACTGCGGTCCTGAATTTCGCACATGCGCTCATATGCCTTTGAGTGGGTAAATTGCAACGTCATAATATATGTGACGATTTGATTAATTGTTCTACGACGTCATTTTTGCGGGAACTGTTTTTATTTTCCACTCAAAATCACAGGAACGCAGTTATCGTGAAAGGGTCTATGGTGTTTGGATATCGTGTGCATGTTTTATATTTTAAAAATCCACATATAAGTCAAAAACAATGTAGTGAAAATTCAATCTAAAATCGCGCCAAATTTTGAACTTTCATATAACTAGCAGTAAAACCTGTTCTGATTTCAGTTTTACAATGACAGTATAAGCTCATTGGCGGATCCAAA
>MJUU01049299.1:598317-610345 GCA_002080025.1 Modiolus philippinarum
TCTTCCATATCCATCTGTATGTCTTCGATGTCCATCCTGTTTGTCTTCCATGTCCATCCTGTATGTCTTCCTTGTCCATCCTGTATGTCTTCCTTTTCTATTCTGTTTGTCTTCCTTGCCTATTCTGTGTGTCTTCCTTGTCCAACCTATATGTCTTCCTTGTCCATCCTGCATGTCTTCCATGTCCATCCTGTATGTCTTCCTTTTCTATTCTGTTTGTCTTCCTTGCCTATTCTGTATGTCTTCCTTGTAAAACCTATATGTCTTCCTTGTCCATCCTGTATGTCTTCCTTGTCCATCCTGTATGTCTTCCTTTTCTATTCTGTTTGTCTTCCTTGCCTATTCTCTATGTCTTCCTTGTCCAACCTATATGTCTTCCTTGTCCATCCTGTATGTTTTCCTTGTCCATCCTGTTTGTTTTCCTTGTCCATCCTATATGTCTTCCTTGTCCATCCTTTATGCCTTCCTTGCCCATCCTGTGTGTCTTCCATGTCCATCCTGTATGTCTTCCTTGTCCATCCTGTATGTCTTCCTTGTCCATCCTTTATGCCGTCCTTGCCCATCCTGTATGACTTCCTTGTCCATCATTTATGCCTTCCTCGTTCATCTTGTATGTCTTCCATGTCCATCGTGTTTGTCTTCCCTCTCCATCATGTATGTCTTCCTTGTCCATCCTGTGTGTCTTAATGGTCCATCCTGTATGTCTTCCATGTACATCCTGTTTGTCTTCCTTGTTCATCCAGTAAGTCTTCCTTGTCCATCTTGTATGTCTTCCATGCCCATCCTGTTTTTCTTCCTTGTCCATCCTGTAGGTCTTCTTTTTCTCGCTTGTATGCCTTTCTGTAACGTCTTTCTCTTCCTTATTTGACGGAATATTTTGTTTATACTGTACGGTCGTTGTTGTCCTTACTATATGGTATTTGTTGTTTTAACTGCAATGTCCTTGTTGTCCTTACTGTATAGTCTTTGCTGTCTTTACTGCATTGTCTGTGTTGTCTTTACTGCATGGTATTTATTGTCAGTATTGCATGGACGTTGTTGTCAGTATTGTATGGTATTTGTTGTCAATACTGCATGGTCTGTGTTGCCCTTGCTGTATGGTCTTTGTTGTCAATACTGCATGGTCTGTGTTGCCCTTGCTGTATGGTTTTTGTTGTCAATACTGCATGGTCTGTGTTGCCCTTGCTGTATGGTCTTTGTTGTCAATACTGCATGGTCTGTGTTGCCCTTGCTGTATGGTCTTTGTTGTCAGTACTGTTTCGTTTTCGTCATAACTACTATGTTGTGTTCTTTGACGGTACTGTATGGTCTTTGTTGTCCTTGTTGAAGGATCTATGTTGTCTATATTTTATATTTGTTGTCTCCTACACTGTCTGTCTTTCTCTTCATTATTACTTCCTTATCTTTCCTTTCTGTATGGTCACTTCGTTAATAACTTTCTTAATTTTCTTTTTCTCCTTTTTCCTATGTTTGTTCTTGTGAAAATTTTATTCGATTCGTAGTTATCTGGTCATTACTGCATAAGCTTTTTGTACCTTATACATGGTTATACTGTTTTTTGTATTATGTTGTATATATCATGTATATGTTTGTTTTTGTATTGCTTTAACCCTTAAGGCTATAATTATGCAATAAAGTTAATCAAGTTATCTTCTTCATGTTTCGTTTTCTTTTTCTTCCTGTGCAGCCTTTCCTGTCGTTTCTGTAAGATTTTCCTCGTCCTCCTTGTATGTATTTATGTGTTCTTTGTCCTTGCTGAAAGACCCTCCTTTTCTATATTGTCTTTGTCGTTGTCTTCAAGCTTGATGTATGCATTCCTTGACGCGCATTATCTTTCTCTTCCATGTTTTGACCGGTTGTTCTTGACCTAGCTGTTTCTTCCGAATTCCCTATCTAGCATTATATCCCTTGTCTCTCTCCATTGGCCTTTTTTTCTCGTTCCGTAATTGTTCACTTTTCTTTGTCCTTCTTACGACGCTTATATATAAATTGACTCGTTTTTGTAAGCTATCATATGAAGAGTTCTTTACAAAGTAAGGTGATGCCAATTTTCATTTCTGTGGGAGACCACATTGCAAGTGCTTGTCTGTTTGATTAACTACTTAGTATTCTAAAGTTTTTTTTATTCATTTGTTTTGTTTTTACTTTGGTGTTTTGATGTGTGCTTTTCTTGTTTTTATACTAGTTTTGTTGATTTTGTTGTTGAATTTTGGTTGGTTTTGTTTTTGATTTTTGTTGTTTGTTTGTTTGTTTGTTTTTTTTTTTTTTTTTTTTTTTTTTTTTGATTTGTTTTTGTTTTGATTTTTGATTTTTAATTTTTTTTAAAGTAAATAGCAACATTTTCAGTGTACAGTGAAGATACTGTTAAATTTCTCGAAGGTATTCACCAACTCAGTAGTCAGTACTTCAGTGCTGACCCTAAAACCGATTTTTTTTAAACTGGCAACATCTGAATTTCAGAAAATTTTGCTCAAAACTGAGTATCTCCGTCGTTTATTGATTTTTTTCTTTTGGATCTTCTCTGTCAAATTGAAAAAGTGTTGGTATATGGTCTTCCAAATGATTTGCACTGAAGAGGCATAAGTTTTCCAAATACTAAATTATCAGTAACGTCGATATACTCTCATTTTATCAATTACTTTAATACAACCTTTTATTCATGATTAAGGAAGGTCAGCTGACATATGCTAGCTCTATATGTACAGAGACAAAAATGGATAGTGACAGTCTGTTGTCAATGAATCTCACCAAATATGTTTCATTGGAATATTTTCTAAGTGAATCTATTGTTTTGAAGGATTCCGGTCTTGTTTCATACATGCATGTACATGTAAACGGATCACTTCGGATGTATCATCTTATTCCAGTGTACAATATAGTGATTTTGTATTTTTTTGGTTGTTCATGCCCTCGACCCTATCGGGAAAATGATACATTATAAATAAATAAATAAATTATACTTGTGCGCGGGTCCATCGGTCCATTATATATATTTGTCTTTTTGCTTCTTGGCAATCATATTGGAAATCCGTTCAAATGGGATCGCTCATGTTACTTCAGGGCGAGTATAGTTGAGCTTTGCAAAGTTGTTTTCCAAGCTGTTTCGGACAGACGCCATCTTATGTTAGATAATACAGAAATCTTCCAGTAACAAACCAGACGCCCCTTTTCACTGTACTTAGTTGCTCGCTCAAATGGATTTCATTTTCGATTGTACACCAAATATTAAGTTAGATGTGAGCAAATCGGCCCTGTTTACACCATTAAACGAAATTGTTGTTTTGTATTGGTTTTTTTTTCTTTGCTCTGAGCAAAAATCAACCCTGTTATGTTCATTTTTCTGCGCCCTTTGGAACGAATTACTAATTTGGAAAAAGTCTTTGTGTGTACCTTCTTATGACATGAAAGATATAAACGCCATATATCTGTTATGACAGAGTTAGAATAGGAGTATAAACGAGTATTTCGGATACTGTCCAATACATACCAAAATTTTACTTTTTTAAAATCAAATCGCTTAAAATAAATAAACGAAAAAATAAAAGAAGTTAGTTGATTATATATCATATCATTAACAAAATATTTTATTAGTAAATTTATAGATATTTATTACATAAATAAATAAATAATAATAAAAACAAATAAATTGTGTGAATAAGGAAAAAACTAATAAACAAAATAATTTAATAGATAAAATAAATTAATCAGTAAAATAAATTAATAAATAATCATAGTGTTCTTTCCCGCGCTTATTTCACTTTTGCTTCATGAAATTTATTTTATTTAATTAAGTTTTAAAAGATCATACGCGGCTATTCTTGAACAAATTATGGGGAAACGATGAATTTACATTTTCTCTATTTCTAACAGAAATAAGAAGATTAGCAAGTTACATTTGTATGCTGAAATTCTCTGAACAATATCCTGTGTGTTCTGTTTTGTTTTTGTTTTACAAAATTTACTTTATAAGTTGTCAGTTATAATTATTGTTCGACCTTTTTTGTCTTTTCATTCCCAAGTGCGTGTGTGTTGTTTCTTATTAAGATTTCCCTTCTGAATTTCATTTGGTATTTTGTTTTCGATTCTGTTCCATCACAAGAAAAACTGATTAAAGAAACACGGCCTGTGTTTAAATTGATAATCGAATGTTTTCCATGGAAAGTTTAAAAATGGCTAAAAAGCCGAATAACCTCAATATTGGTTAAAAAATTCAATATAGCTCTTTAAGATTAAAAAAAACAGTAAAAAGGTTCTTTTGTCCTCGTCAGTAAAGTGTAACATATGCCGCAAATTTTACAAAGAAATTTATGCTAATTATTTTTTCAACATTATATTTATTTTCTGCATACTGTCAGAGAAACTCAAATCAAAAAGAACAATCTTACAAGATTTCTGTAGTCGGTGTTTGGAGGGAAAGATTTTTTTCGGAATTATAAAGCTTAATTATCCCCTATATTAGAAGCTATAATTTCCCAGCTTCTACTGTTACGGATACAATTAAATAATATCTTTGAATGTAAAACACGTCAAAACTTGACAACGTACATGTGAACATTTTAACACTTCACTGAACTTGGTAGGAGATGCAATATCAGCTTGACAAGTCTGTGTCCGGGATAGCAGTTCTTATCTCCCAAAACTACTAGGTCTAAAAGACTTCTTCTTAATTAACAATTTCACAAATTGCCATGAATAAAAGACTGAAGAATTAGAGCCTCTGGCCAATATGTAAATTTTTACAAAAAATTAGAAGACTTGTCTATTTTATATTCATATGTAGTCGGCAAGCTGACAGCTGGTTTTCCTTCTTTTCTTGCTGCACAAAAATGTACGGTTATTTCCAATAACTATCATTCATTTTTTTCTAAGTTTCATAAGTTATAGCCTTTTTATCTTTTTATTAAATTAAAAATTTTAAGTGTTGTCAATGCTTGCTCATTAAATTATTTAAATTATTACAAACCCGTTACAAAAGTTCAGATCTGGGAATGAAAAATGTCTCAGATTTAACGTAAAAGATAATTTAATTATAAAATGAGATAAAATATTTTGTCTCGGTCGGTTTTGACATGGGAGTCGACGATTATGTCCTCGTTAGAGAGATCTTTGCAGGAAATTAAAGATATATTTCTGATAAGACTATGACAATGTGATGATAAGGTTTTAGCACAAGTAGTTGAAGGGTCAGGGTATGTCATTTTACCACAGAAACCTGCCTCCGTGTAATATTTATGTCGCATTGACTGATGATAATCGCCGTCTTTATCAGAAATTACATATATGTTACGGGCAATATACAAAGGGAGCAAACACTATCAATGTTGGACTATCTAAATCAGACAGAGTTGTCTGTTTACTTTGCAACCACAACCATAACAACAGCAGTAACAAAATGATAATTGATAATGATAAAAGATGTCAAACAGATATACATGATAATGATAATAATAATAATAATAATAATAATAATAATAATAGTAATGAAATAAAAGTTAAAAAAAATAATGATCACCAATGGATCAATCTATATTTTTTTGCATTATACAATATTTCAAATTTTGTTCAAAACTAATGAGTATCTCCCTCTCGCATAGCTAAATAAACAGTAATTACGGTATTTTGTTATTGAAACTAATAATGAAACTCTTCAAATTTGGTAAAAAATTACAGCCAAATTTTCGATTTAGATTTATTTTGTAGGTTTCTAGACAGCTTTTTTCAAGAGAATTTTGATCTGCTATTTCTTTGCACAGAGCCTGATGCGACATCAAATCAAAACAGGTGAATCCCAGTGTCTTTGTCCGTTTATATAAATCAGTAGTCTGTATGGGTGTGAAGTATGGTGCAGCTTAAAATCGACAGACATAGGAATTCTTGACAGATTTCAATATTTTATTGTCAAAAATATGTTAGACCTACGGACTACTACTAGATTAGACATGTGCCAAAGCATTATATGTCTACACCCTATTATATCAGTAATCGAAAAGAAAAAATGTATTTTCTTCAGAAAATATGTTCTTTCGATGAAAGTGTCCTAACAAAAAAGATTTTCCTAACCAGACCTTTTTCATACCTATGTGGCAATACTCAAATTCAGTATGGATTTAATGTAAACATATTTTATTATTAAATTCGTCAAAACATTAATAATACATGTATGTACAACACATCAAACACAAACAGAAACGAATTCATAAAGGGACTTAGAAACAAGAACAAAGCTCTTATATTAATCTATATCCCAGTATGGATTTATACCAGACATTTTAAATATTTTGACCAAATATGAACTTCATCACTATCTTTTAGACTTTTTAGTTGATGAGGTATTTCCTAACAAAGAATTATGGAAAACTGTTGTGAATATTGCAGTCACCGAAGTTCAGTGTAATGCATAAATACTGATGTAGACTTTGTGCGGTTTCGAAATATTCACAAAACTGTTGATATTATACCATATTTAAAACATCAAAGATCTGCCAATGAAGTCAGAAATTTTTATTTTATCCTGAAATTAATTACAGACATTCCTAACACCACACCCATGCAATGTTGTATATGCAATAGACAATTTATTGACTTTTATTCCCATGCTTGTTGTACATGCACTGGAACTAAACAATTACAAGATATATGGTGGGATTTTTTATTTGAACTTGTTTGTAGAGTTGTCCGAGTATGATGAAGAAACTTTTGGGTAGATCGGTGTCAACTATTGGGATTGACATTGATAATTACATTCATGTAACCAAATGTTGTGCTGAATATAGAAGGCTAGAAAGTCAGTTGTGCTGATATACGTGATAGAGCCAGCCAAATGATCTATATTATATTTCGTACATATTGTATAAACTTTAATATCTAATTAACTTTTATATGTATTTTTTTCTTTGTGTATGTGACTTGTTTGTTTGTATGTGTGTAGATATTTATAACTATATGTTAATATTCATGTAATCTCTATGATTGAGGAATTAAAGATATGAATGAATGAATGAATGAATGAATGTTTTGCTGTCAGAGGAAACACAGCTTTCCAAATTAAACTCGACTTTTCTACAACAAATGTGATTTTCCTCGTAGAAATACATACAAAGCTCAGCCGACCCAATTAGTTTCCGAGTGAAGCTAAACCGTCAAGTTACATAGTGCAAGGGCCGGTTTTCCTGAGAGAAACCGCCGTGTTTTGCTGTCACGAAACCTATTTTTCTACAAATATGAGTTTACTTTTTGAAATACACACGTATCAAATGTTTCGTTTTTTCTTCGTCTTTCGTTCTTGTATTTGGTATTTTAATGTCTTAATACGATGTTTACTATGAAGTGGAATTAAAAAGAAAAATTATAAAAACGAAAAAAAGTGAGAAAAAAATCAGATACAAGCACGAAAGACGGAGGAAAACGGCACATTTGATAACCCCAGATAAGACCCTTTTCAATCAATTAAATATACAGTGGAAAGGGAACGTAAGCAGTCTAGTCTAATATAGTCAGTTTTACATATATATGAAATGTCCAATCATAAAAAACCTAAACAGTTTTGATCAGCCTGCTTTGCATTTCCCATGAAGTAATTTAACCGCCATCTAAAAACCCCTTTGCTGGAGAAAATTTGGGCTTAGTTGAAGATATTCATTGGATGCTGAGCTTTGTATGTAGTTTCTACCAGGAAACTCGCCTAGGTTTCAAGACAGCAAATTCGTGTTTTGCAGAGGAAAACAGAGTCTCTCAAAGGAAAACCATGCATCTTTACAGGAAGAAACTTGGGTTTCAGAAACTCATTGGATGCTGAGCTCTTTATGAATTTCTACGAGGAAACTCACATTTGCTGTAGGAAAGTTGAGTTTAGGCTTAGAAATCTAGGTTTCCTTACAGCAAAATCTTGATTTGTAGAGGAAAAGAGGAAACTTTGGTTTAACCTCAGAAACTCATAGGATGCTGGGCTCTGTATGTATTTCTGAGAGGACACTCATATATTTGCTATAATAAAGTTGAGTTTATTCCTTGAATTAAACCTATATTTCCTGACTGCAAAACCGGGTTTCTCTACATAATGGTTAATTCCGCAAGTTATTATAAGGAGCTTTACATTTATGCGGCTCTGTTATTGCCGAGTATATATACGATGCACTTATTTAATCAAATATAGAAATATTTTGGAACTGTAGGCATAAGAATTTATAAAGCATGCAGAATACCTAACAAATCATCCAGTTTTTTCTTAATCACTTGTTGTTGATTACTTTTTATGCTTCACATTAATAGTAATTAATCCATACTTTATAGAGTCCCTTTAATTTTTTTTTTTCGTTTCTGTTTTTAATGCACCAAAATGTGTAATCAAGAAATAACCAGATAGACTGCTGAGTATATCATCGTTTTACCCAACTGGTTGCACCTCAATGCTTCAAATTTGCCCTAAGCATTGGCGGATCCAAGGGGGGGGGGGTTCCGGGGATTGGAACCCCCCTTTTTTCTGACAATCATGCATTTTTTAATGAATATCCTGATGTTTTACTAAGAAATACCCCAAAAAATTTTCTCGCCTCCGGCTGCGCTCGGCGAAGTTTCAATTCGCTTCTAAATCGGACCCCCCTTTTTAATTCCCTGGATCCGCGCCTGCTAAGGCTAAAACATAGGCATCAAATTTACAAACATATTAAGTAAGTAAGTAAGTAAGTAATTTTTTTTATTTAAAGAGGGTAACCTAATTAGAACAATTCTAATTTTCATTAGGGCCCTCTAAAAACAACATATAAAATATCAAATTAATATACCAAACACATTAAGAATACACAATAATGATATACAAATGTAAATACAATTTATAAAGTTAAAGCATCCTGATTTGGATTTGCCAAAAAGTAATCAAAACAATGTTGTTTGAATACCAACAAAGAATTTGAATATTTGATAAAAGTTAACAGGAAAGGTTCCCCCTCTTTACATTGTGCTAGTGTCCGCGGGTAGCAACTCAACAGTGACTTAAAGGTTGTAGATAGACATCTAGATAGCAAAAAGAAGTTTCATCCCAGTATCAAATAAAAAAAGAATCAGTCTTGGATCACAGTTTTCAGTCCACAAGTGACTGATATCTATTCAAAGCCCGGTGACTTTATAACTATAAGTATGAGACGGATTTTTTTAAAGGCGGTCACAGAGATGACTATATCTAATGAGAAAGTACGTTTAACTTATGATTAACGAACCAACTGTGAAACATGCACTCCGCAAGCCGGGAAAATTGGATATTACTGTCCATGTCAGGGAAATTGGTAATTTTGAAATTAGAATAGTCCTTTTTGTCGTAAATGTTAGTACTGAGATGACCATGTTCGTCAAATACAGCGAGCTGAAGGTCCAAAAACTAAAAAGATGTAGATCTATTTTATAAAATATACTTTTTACAAAATGCAACCGTATCCGAATCCGAATTTGATTTATGTATCTATCATATATTTCCGGTTCCGGGTGCAACTGATGATGAAATTTTGAAACTCGATAATATAGGCTTAGCAGACGAAATGACAGTAAAGTTTGCTTTACTTGAATACTGGATGGCTTTGACCCATCTCTGATATGGCAGAGGAAGCGCTCATCCAGAGACAAGAAGAGGAATGGCAGGCTTTACAAGCAATATACATGGAGGATGTTGTCGACCTACGAAAAAAGGTTGCATGGAAGGTATACCATAGGATACCATAGGATCTACTGTGGACGCTGGCTAACTGCCACTATGTCCGCCTCTAATGGTTTATCTGTTGTACTCGTACGCGGCTTTACGTGACATCCGGTGTTTGGTCTTATACTTATATCCATCGTAAAATCATACTTTGCTTCTTGATGCTTCCAGTGGTTGTCTAAACCTACTTCGAATTCCTTGGCCGTTTTAGCTGTTACTACTTCTTCTGGCAAGCTCTTCCATATATCAACTACCCTGTTTGTAAAGGAGTACTTCCTGACATTTAATTTGCATGGTTGTTTTGTTATCTTCTTTGAGTGGCCTCTTGTGCTGGACTGTGTGTTCATTCTAAACATTCCACATGTAGCTTGATTATCATATATCTCATTTAAAATCTTGAATACCTCAATCATGTCCCCTCTGGCTGTGTTGGCATTTTCAATTTCTCTAGCCTTTGTTTGTTATTCATGTTTTTAAGTGTTGGGATTTGTTTGGTGGCTCGTCTTTGTACATTTTCTATTTTTTCAACATCGCCTAAAAACGAAAAAAGTGAGAAAAAAATCAGATACAAGCATGAAAGACGGAGGAAAACGGCACATTTGATAACCCCAGATAAGACCCTTTTCAATCAATTAAATATACAGTGGAAAGGGAACGTAAGCAGTCTAGTCTAATATACAGTACAAACAGAGGCATTCAGTTAAAAATCACTCTGGTCCGACAATTTTCACCCTTGTCACCCCGGAATTCGCAGGTTTTGTTGGTGTTTGTCCGGCAAAATTGTCGGAAAAATTTCACCCAAAAAATCTTCGGTAATTTTCTTTGATGTTGGGTCAACTGATAAATGCCGGTGAAAGTCGGACTTCCACCAGAATTGTCGGAGTTTTAGTGTCCTAATTGTCTCTTCAAAAGTTTTAGGCTAATATCAAATTAAGAGTAAAAAATAAACTCAATGACTGGGTTTCATGCGACTTCCCTATCAAAATCGTATTTCCGAACGTATTAATAAATGCAACGAATAAAAAAAGACGATTGGATGGCTTCAATGAAACATACACCTATGTAAAAATATCTCTTCAATTTCCATTTGACCGAGAAAAGTGGGTTAAAACACGTCTAATTTCAAAACGTAAGCCTCCGTAGATTCTCATACTGACATGCTAGAATGTTAAGGTTGCACGAAATTGAGGCATGGAATTTCTATTTTTATGACCAATCAAAATACAGTTTAGCGGATCCCCCTTAGAAATAGGCTCGCATGTATTGTTTGTGACAAAAATAGGAGGAAAAGACATGGTCTCTTCCAAAATTTGCCGAGGCATTTCAGAATTAAATTATTATCTCAGCAAAAGGGAACTTTTATACTGTTGGAAACTTCTTTCGGATAAAACACTTTTATGAAGATGTTAGCATAAAATGAGAAAAGTTCACCGTCTGTTGAGCGTGACATCATGTAAAAAATAACAAATGCTTTTATGGAATGTTAAGTAATTCTTGGAACTGAATATTCACTGAAATATTCCCTGCAAGGATATGTGAATATTGATTTTCTTTGAAGCTATTTTTCGTGTGATTTTTTTTTTATTCAAAGTTATTAATAGCGTGCTATTTATAGGTCGTCACTCACTAAGATTAACCTTGACCTAACAAAACCAAATTGCGCAATTTTAAGGCTGATATTCGTGCAAATTATTTAATAAGTAACAAATTATTTTATATAATATGATCTTTTAACAACTTTGAGTTCTGAGAGTCACATATAATGCACGATGTTCATACCAATTATAAGTTATTTTCTGCCATACGCATAATATTTTTTAAAAATGTCATCTCGATATTCCGACTATTTGAAATGTGAAAAGCAAGCTTTTCCAAAATAATTAACTGCACTCAGAGATAATTACTTCGTGTGTATACACAAGTAGATAAATGTTGACAAGTACAATTAACAACAGCAGGTGAGTTAATCCTCTGTTTATCAGTTTCTCGGACATCCGTGAATGTCGGGTTTGACGTCGGACATTCACCCAGTTTCACACACAATTCACCGACGTCGGATTTGAGTGATTTTCAACTGAATGCCTCTGTTTGTACTGTAGTCAGTTTTACATATATATGAAATGTCCAATCATAGATATCACAATAAAAAACCTAAACAGTTTTGATCAGCCTGCTTTGCATTTCCTATGAAGTAATTTAACCACCATCTAAAAACCCCTTTGCTGGAGAAAATTTGGGCTTACATGTAGCTGAAGATATTCATTGGATGCTGAGCTTTGTATGTAGTTTCTACCAGGAAACTCGCCTAGGTTTCAAGACAGCAAAATCATGTTTTGCAGAGGA
>MJUU01049300.1:0-17570 GCA_002080025.1 Modiolus philippinarum
GAAAATATTTATGAAATAACATCTTTAATAAGCATTCTATACATGTTTAGGTAATAAAATAGCAGTTACTATGGCAACGAGAGAACAAATAACATAAAGATTTGTCATTTATGTTCGAAACAATTGAAATGCATTGTATGTAGCAATATATTCGATGTATGTAGTTTTATAGCAGTTGAATTAAATGGAAAGAAAAGAATTCAAGGTGTAGATGCAAACTATAAAAAAGTCGTTGCCATGGCAACAGAGTGTGTTCATTTTGGAGATTGAAGTAATTTTTGTGCAAATAATAGTGTCCTCTATAAAAAACACAAATACTGTCAAGATCTGATATTAGGCCGATTTTGGCCCTTCGTGGCTCTACTCCTTTCAGTGGTCGACTTGCTGCGGTCGTATCATGCTGCGCTTGGCGTAGCCCTTTATTCAGCAATATTGCTATACTACTGTCTGTTTACAGACTTTTACTTTTTTTTACTTTCATTTATGAAGTTGGACTTTAATTCACCACACTTTTCTCAGCAACCATACTTTTTGGCCATATTGCTGCGCTACTTCCTGTTTACCGACTTGTACCTTAATTTTCAAAATGTGACTTTTTAGCTCATCCAGGGTGATTTTAGCTCATCCAGGGTGAGCTTTTGCCATAACTTTTCATCCATCGTCCGTCCATCCAGTGTAAACTTTTCTTTAAGGATCTTCTCCTTTGAAACTACTGGGCCATTTGGAACCAAAGTTGGCCACAATGGTCCTTAAATAGTCCCCTACAAGAGAGTTGTTTTTTGGGTTCGCACCTCAACCAAGATGGCCGCCAGCAGGAAACATGGATTTAACATTGGACCCTATGGGAAAACACAATTAGACATCTCCTCCTCCAAAACTACTGACCCAATGAGAACCAAACTCGGCCACAATAGTCCTTAGGTGGTCCCCTGCAAAAAGTTGTTTTTCAGGTCAGCGCTATATCTAAGATGGCCGCCAGCAGGGACATAGTTTTAACATTGGATCCAATGGGGTAAGTCATTCAAAAATCTTCTGCTCTAAAACTGCTGAGCCAGTTGGAATCAAACTTGGCCACAATCGTCCTTAGGTGGTCCCCTCCAAAAATAGTTGTTTGTTGGGTTCGCACCTCAACCAAGATGGCTGCCAGTGGGAAACATAGATTTAAAATTGGAACCTATGGGGAAACATATTTAGAGATCTTCTCCTCCGAAACTACTGAGTCAATGAGAACCAAACTTGGCCACAATAGTCCTCAGGTGGTCCGCTGCAAAACAGTTGTTTTTCAGAACAGCGCTATAGCCAAGATGACCACCATCGGGGGACATAGTTTTTACATTGGATCCTATGGGAAAACACATTCAAAGATCTTCTCCTCTGAAACTGCTGAGCCAAAGGAACCAAACTTGGCCACAATAGTTCTTAGGTGGTCCCTTGCAAAAAAGTTGTTTTTCAGGTCAGCACTATATCCAAGATGGCCGCCAGCGGGAATATAGTTTTAACTTTGGATCCTATGAGAAAAGACATTCAAAGGTCTTGTCTGAAACTGCTGAGCCAAATGGAACCAGACTTGGTCACAATAGTCCTTAGGTGGTCCCCTGCAAAGAATTTGATAAGTGTTACTTATAAGGTGCTGATCAAGATGACAGGTAGTAGGGAATAATGGTTCAATGTTGGACAATTTGACTTAAAGGTTTCTTTACATAGTTTGAAATTTAAACCCTTTAGCATAGAAGTTTTTTTGACTAAATATGAAAAAAGGGGAAATGGGGTAAATGTCAAGGACACAGCATCCCATCTCCAGGTTAAAACGACCCAAAACAAAGCATCTATGTATTGGTCATGGTCCAGGTGAGCGATACAGGCTCTTGAGAGCCTCTTGTTTGTCATACTTATTTCTCAACAACCTCATATCACAGCGCCTTGATATTTAGATATATTGAAGCTTCTATATGGGGTACGGTACTGTGTCTCCCCCTTTCAGCCATATTCTTTGTATCTTGCATCCTTCTCACATTATTTGCATCTTATTTTTCTCTGAAATTGTGTAAATGCTTGTTGCACTGTGTCCAAACACCTGTATTGTGTCCACAAACACACTTAATTTTGCACTTACCATATTGATTCAGGGTTCAATAAGCGGGGGTATAACTGGCTGCCATTCAGCAACAGCTCTTTTTTATTTTACTGCAAATGTTCTTTAGCTTGACAAAGGGCATTTGTCAAAATAGCATATCTAAGTTAATATTGACATAATTGCAGAGCTGTCAAGGGGGTTTGGGTTCCAAGAGTGAGACGAAGGGCATGTGGGGGAATAGCCTGAAGATTTCAATTTCAGAGATGCAAAGTGGTGCATTCTGATAGCATTGCAAATGGCACAAACAAGGAATTTGAAACCAAATTTTTCATTAAAAAGGGACAATATAAAACTAGCTTTCATATCTGTGATTTCCATTGAAAAAATGTTTTACTTCAGGGTCTGTAGTAGAAAATGAACCAGTATTATGGAAGGATGTGCAGAACAACCCCTTATTTATGGTTTTTCTTATTATGAAAAGACTGTTTTCAAATTGAAATCTATTTTTCTCGGAAATTGAAAAAGGGTGAGCGTGAGAGCGTGATTTGGTGTTGGAAAGCGTGACTCTCACGCCTAAAGCGTGAGACTTGACAGGTCTGTTAAATTGCCCACCCTTTATACTATGTTGGCACAAGACTCTTATTTTTCGAGGTCGTCTTACTCTTTTACAATGATTGACAATTTCCTTGGCCAATATGCAGTAATTTATGAAATTTGTTTGAAGAATAACCTAATATCACGACTACAAATTATAGAATTTTATCATGATGATCCTTGTCACAAAAGACGCTGTTACTTTCACCCTGTCCATTTCAGAATAAGGGCCAAACTGGTCCTCGCCTATTGTAATTCATAACATTTACTGTATGTCAGGTTTTTTTTTAGGGATTTTACGATGAATTTCAAAAGACGGAACATAACATACTTGAGATGAATATGACAAAAAGTGATGAAATTGAAAGTCTTATTAACTTGATTGCGAAAAAAAATTACTACTTTATGGCTAGGTGGCTCCAGCACCTTAACAAATAGTTTTAAGCTCACTTGGCTATATCCTGGATCACTAAGTATCTATCATAAACTTTTAATTCAAAGATCTTCTCCCATAAAAACATGTTCTAGTTGTACTCCCGCTCCGTAGGAAGGGGTATTCATTTTACCCTTGTCCGTCTGTCTGTCCTCTCGTCATTTCGTCCGTCCGGAACATCTTTCGCTAAGTATTTCTCCACTTTTGTATGTAGTAATTATTTGATATTTGGTCTGAAGCTTTGGTATCATGAGTTGTACCGTTTGACCTCTTATGAAGTCCGTCACTCGTCTACTTCCTGTTTGCCGATAACTTCGATTTTTTTCCATTATAGCCATGTATTGAGATTTTTTGTCAAGGATTTCTCGGCTTGTGTGAGTTGTGATTATTTGATATTTGATTTTTTCCCATTAAAGCCAAAAATTGAAATCTTTCGTCATAGATTTCTCAGCTTGCGTTTCAAGTAACGATTTGATATTTGGTGTGATGAGTTGTACAATGTCTCCCCTTTTCAAGTCCATCACTCATCTTCTTTCTGTTTGACGACGACTTTGATTTTTCACATTATAGCAATATATTGAAATTTTTCGTTAAGGATTTCTCAGCTTTTGCAAATAGCAATGAATTATATTTGGTTTGAAGCTTTGGGATGACAGGTTGTACTGTGTCTCTACTTTTCAAGTCCCCATTAAACTCACTTGCTTCCTGTCTTACCATCACTTTGATTTTTCCCCATTATTTCTTGAGGATTTATCATTGTGTCCATCCTTGTTTTGTGTCCACACTTGTATTGTGTCCACACCTGTATTGTATCATCGGCCCCACACACTTAAATTTGCACTTTCCATATTGATTCAGTGTTCAATGAGTGGGGGTATTACTAGCTGTCATTCGGCGACAGCTCTTGTTTGAACCAAACAAAGTCGCAATATTCCTTCGGTGATTTCGCATAAAAGTAAGTTCAGCAAGACTGTATCAATCAAAGAGTGCCTTATGAGAAAGCATTAGAAGATCTGCTCTAAAACTACTCGGTCCCTTTAAAAAATGTATTCATGTCACAATTCATCCAAATAATGGCTAAATGAAACATTTAAAGATTTCCTTTTCTGCACCTCATCCAATACGGCTCTTTGGGAAAGCATTGGATCTACTCTAAGCTACTGGGCCAATTGGAGCCAAATACACATGTCGATAGACCTTTGTCCATTTTAAAAACATGTCCAGTTGGAACATAAATTGATATTGGATCCAATGTGACAACATTATTCACAAGATCTTATCCTCTGTAACCACGACACATATGGGAATCAAACTAGTACTGTCGTTATTCCTAGTATGGCTCCCTTTAAGAATGTATATTGCAAATTGGCACCTCATCTAAGATAATATGGAACCCTTTTGGTAAACATTCAAAAATATTTTCTAAAACCACAAAGCCTATTGTAACCAAACTTGGTCACAATAGTCCTTGGTTTGTCTTTAAAAAATACGCTTTTGCATCGCATCAAAGATGGCCACCAGTGGTTTAAGATCGGACCTTATGGGATCTCATCTGAACCACAAGTCCTTCAGGAATCAAACAAGTGGGCATTACTGTCCTTGGTTAAACTGCAAGTCAGCAGCTTATCCAGTATGCTCACCATCTGAACATAGTTTTACACGGCCTATTGTAAAACTCATTCAAATATCTCTGGAACTACTAGCCGGATTAGAACCAAACTTCGTCTAAATAGTCATCGGGTGCTCCCTTCAAAATGTGGTTGGAAAGTCCTTTCCTCATATAGGGTGGCCACCAAAGGAGAATATATATAACACTGGAATCTACTAAAAACACATTGAGAGATCTTTTCTCCTGAAATTAACTGGCCAATATGGAACCGAACTTGGTGACGTCTGACTTTTTAGCTCACCTGGCTATAGCCAGGGTGAGCTTTTGTCATCACTTTTCGTCCGTCGTCCGTCCGGCGTAAACTTTTCATTCAAAAATCTTCTCTGAAACTACTGGGCCAATTGAAACCAAACTTGGCCACAATAGTCCTTAGATGGTCCCCTGCAAAAAGTTTTTTTTTCAGATCCACGCTATATCCAAGATGGTCGCCAGCGGGGATCATAGTTTAATATTGGACCCTATGGGAAAACTCATTCAAAGATCTTCTCCTCAAAAACTGCTGAGCCAATTGGAACCAAACTTGGCCAAAATAGTCTTTAGGTGGTCCCCTGCAAGTTGTTTTTCAGGCCCGTGCTTAATCTAAGATGGACGCTAGCGGGGGACATAGTTTTAACATTGGACCCTATGGGAAAACACATTCAAAGATCTTCTCAGAAACTACTGGGCCAATTGAAACCAAACTTGGCCAGAATAGTCCTTAGATGCTCCCTTGCAAAAAAGATGTTTTTCAGATCCACGCTTTATACAAGCGGGGAACATAGTTTTAACATTGGACCCTATGGGAAAACACATTCAAAGATCTTCTCCTCTGAAACTACGGGGCCAATTGAAACCAAACTTGGCCACATTAGTCCCTAGATAGTTCCCTGCAAAAAAAATTGTTTTTCAGGTCCGTGCTATATCCAAGATGGCCGCCAGAGGGGACAATAGTTTAAACATTTGACCCTATGGGAAAACACATTCAAAGATCTTTTTCTCTGAACTGCTGAGCCAATTGGAACCTAACTTGGCCAGAAGAGTCTTTAGGTGGTCCCCTGCAAAAAAGTTGTTTCGGCAGGTTCCGCTATATCCAAAATGGCCACCAGCGGTGAACATAGTTTTAACATTGGACCCTATGGGAAAACACATTCACAGATCTTCTCTGAAACTGCTGAGCAAATTGGAACCAAAATCTTCCACACTAGTCTTTAGGTGGCCCCCTGCAAAAAAAGTTTTCAGGTCCGTGCTTTATCCAAGATGGCTGCCAGCGGGGAACATAGTTTTAACGTTAGACCCTATGAGAAAACAAATTCAAAGATCTTCTCCTCTGAAACTACTGGGTCAGTTGAAACCAAACTTAGCCACAATAGTCCTTAGATGGTCCCTGCAAAAAAGTTGCTTTTCAGGTCCGCGATATATCTTAGAGGACCGCCAGCAGGGAACATAGTTTTAACATTGGTCGATATGGTAAAATACATTCAAAGACCATCTTCTCTGAAACTGCTGAGCCAATTTTTTGGAAGCAAACTTGGCCACAATAGTCTTTAGTTGATCTCCTGCAAATGTTTTTTCAGATCCGCGCTTTATTCAAGATGGCTGCCAGCAGGGAACATCAATTTAACATTGGACCCTATTGGGAAAACATTCAAAGATCTTCTCCTCTGAAAGTACTTGGCCAATAATAAAATCATACTTGGTCACAATGGTCCATAGTTGTTCCTGTTTGAAAAATTTGCCCCGCATGTCTGCATCACATTCAAGATGGCCCCAGTCGGGAACATAGTCTAACTTTGAAACCTATCAGAAAACAGTCAAGGATCTTCTCTGAAAATAATTAGCTAATTGGAACCAAAATTAGACTCAATGGTCCATAGATGGTCCCCTTCAAGAAAGGTGATAGTAGGTCTGCACCCGGATCCAAAATAGATGCCAGTCTGGAAAAAAGTTTAACTTAATATATTAGAACATCAATGTCTATTAACAAATTTGATGCCCTTAAAACATTGGAATTATTTTAACTGTATATGTCAGCCATGGTCCAGGTGAGCGATACGGGCTCTTGAGAGCCTCTTGTTTGCTTATAAGCTTATGAACACTGCGTTTAAATTTCCATTTTACATTTCATGCTTTAACACAGAAGCTCATGAAAGATTCTCATGGAAGAAATGTACAGGTTGGAAAGAGTTTGTTGTCTGTATCCGTTGCCTTTCAAAACTGAATCATTTTTTTTTCTTGCCGAATTCCCACTATTCCTGTTACCCCCCGAAAATCTGAAAGATCTTTTTATAGGTAGTTTTAAGATAATTACACCTTTTTGGGTGCTTGGCCAAGTCCTTCACACCATCTTAAATAGATCTGGCTTGAATATTATCTATTCCGATACTCTTGTAGCAATTATCTTTTCAGTTCGTTGCAATAATGGTTACTCTTTCGAAATCGCAATAATACTCACTGTTTAGTAAGCGGTTAAAGTAAGAAAAAAGTTGTTTTCTGTGGTTAGAACACAAGTCGTTGTGTGTCAGCACAGTAATTTATTACAAGAGAAATTATCACATCTTGTTTAACAAATCATATTTTTCATTTTTTATGCCTCATTTAAATATTTTATGGATTATTCTTTTTTATCGTATTTTGACTAATGAATAATAAAATCCACACGTGCAGATTATATAAAACACGTTCCTTTGTGAGACTTATAAAAGGTTCTTGTAACTATTACAGCAAATTTGATCCCTAATATCTGCGGATATTGATTTTTCTTTTCGAACTTAATTGGACGCAAAAAATGTAAAATTTTGAAATGATAACCAACAAAAAGTTTTAATTTCTTAAATTCAATGGTTCTGAATAAAGATAACATGTTTTCTTGATCTTTCACCCTCATAAATATTTCAATGGCATCAAATAAAATTATCCAATTTAGGAATTTATTAGCAAAAAAGAAAATAAATTAATTTTCAAAAGGAATATGACCTTTTAATTGTCGACATCGTTTATTCACAATATTGTGATAAAGAAATAATTTATAAAAATTTAGTTATGAAATTAATTTTGAAATTTGTTTGTAGAATAAATACACGTTCAATTGGCATTTTGTTTCTATCAAAAATGTGTCCTATCTATGGAGGGTCAAGAGTAAAAAAAAACGCTGATTTTCATAACAAAATGGGTTTAAAAAAATGAAAACAGGTCAATGGAGTGGCAATGGGACAGAATGGAGCAGAAGATTTTTTTGAAATAATAGAAAAATACAACCACTTGTCCAGTTTGAAATACTTGAACTATAGAAGCACATTCATATACGAGTCTCTTCTAGAATGAAACTTACAAATTTAAGGCATGTCATTTTATTGTTCCTTTTTGTTGAAATAAATTTCTATTCTGTTACTTATAATCGAATTTTCTTAGTATACATGAACAGTACAATACAGTTTGTTTATCACACATAGTATACATGTACAGTACAATACAGTTTGTTTATCACACTTAGTATACATGTACAGTACAATACAGTTTGTGTATCACACTTAGTATACATGTACAGTACAATACAGCTTGTTTATCACATAAATGTACAAAATATTCTATAATGATGGACAAAGATAAATGTGCCAGGGTCACACATGTGAACCAAAGAGCCTCCAAATACATACTCTATTAGTCATTATTTCAACACAAAGTTCCAATTGCTTCACTTTCTGCTATTTTCCTTTTCATATGTCACCAGTAAGTTCATAAACGCTAAGGGACCGACCATTTAACCTGAAGGGGGGGTATGGTTTTTTTTCGGGACAGAAAATTTTTTTCGCGCTTTGCGCGAAAAAATTTATTTATTTTTTTCACGTGTATCAACAAAATATTTTTTTTTCAAAATTAACATTATTTTTTTGGGCAGAAAGCCTCCTTCAGAAAATTTTTTTTCAACATCTTGGCAGCCAAAATATTTTTTTCACACAAAATCGGATCCAAAATATTTTTTTAGAAAAAAACCATAGCCCCCGCCCCTTTCAAGTTAAATGGTCGGTCCCTAATTCCAAGTTATCTATATAAACAGAATGTATCAGAACTTTGTAGACAAAAAACATTTCTCTACCATCAAGCAATGTTGAAAGACTGAAGCTTGTGAGGACCAGGCGTGGATCCAGGGAATTTGAAAAGGGGGGTTCCAATCGAAAAGTGAAGATAAATTTTTGGGGTATTTCCCAGTAAAACACCAGGATTTTCATTGAAAAATACATGATTGTTAAAAAAGGGGGGTTCCAACCCCCGGAACCCCCACTTGGATCCGCCAATGAGGACCAAGTTAGGACACTTTACTTGAAAATAGAAATGGTAAAAAAGATTATAGATTCAAAAGTTTTAAGGTATACTATGTATATCAATTCTGACAATTACAAGTTATATTTTGCAATATTTTTTTCTAGAAATAGCCGTTTTGTTTTGTATGTGTGTGCGTGTATGTATGTGTTTTTTTTTATAATTATTTTGGTTCTTTACTATTTACTTACTTATTATTGCAAAGGTGACTTAAGTAAAATAGCAATATGGTAAAGAGGCCATTTCATACATTTGAGGTTTGCAGTAAAAAAGGGGGTAACTGTAATTGAACTTCCAAATTTACAGTGGTCAATATAAAAATTTTGATTTATATTCGATATATGATCCGACCTATTTGTGTCTCACAAGTAGTACCTGTACTTATTTTAGAATCAAAACCTCCTACACCCACTCCACTTGGGAACAAAGTAGAAATAAAGTTCTTTCAAATAAATAAATCTGTAGAGATACAAAAGGTCAAAATACGACACCAGCTCAACTAAATATTTCAATTTAATGGTTTTCTATCTCATTTTTTTATCTCCTCTCAGTCAATGCAATAATAATAATATAATAATAATTTTATAAACCTAGTAATAATAATAATAATTATTATTATTATTATGATTATTGTTGTATGTTCGATTACCCATCCTCATTTGATTTTTCATTTTCCCCTAATTATCAATTTTCTTTGTAAAATCCATAAATCACAATTTAACTTTGAAAAACCACAAACACATTGTTCGGTTCTTGTCCAATTGGAATAAATTCCGGTGTTACTTTCCTTCCAATTGAAAAATTATTGGACGAAGAAACCGAAGTAATAATAATTTCCAGTTAATACAGATGTCTTCTATAGATATCCAGGAATGAAAGAACATTATATTATCTCGTTGACAGATGATTAATTTGTCGCACGAATGATTACTTCTGGAATTTTGAGATAGGAGACTTAACCTTGAATAATCTGGTATTATACATTCCCGTTTTAATTAATTTCTGTACGCAGTTGAAGATCTATCGAATTGTTATTTATTTCATTTTTCTATTAAAATGTAAATGGTCATCTCTTTCTTCTTTTTATAAAACGTGCAACGAAAAGATAAACATTAAGTTCAATATTATATTGTAAAAGTTAATTGAATAGTTCCACTCGAACGTCAGTTAGTTTATTTGTAATCGCTTACACTTTCAACAGAAAGAAAAATATAAGACTATGTATGAATCAAGCAATTACTTGCAGCGATTTACGATGAATTCCAAAGAAAAGTGAAAATAAAAACTTAAATTTAATATTTAATTTCGATTTTAAATTTAAAGTTTAAATTTAATAGAAATGATAGTCAAAGTAATAGAAATGATAGTCAAAGTAGTTATCTGAATTGATATATTGCAAATAAATAGATATATAGATAAATGAATAGATACACAGATAAATAAAAGAAAATTAATAAATTAATTAATTGAATCGATTAATTAATGAAAACTAATTTATATAGTTATATAGTTTCTTGAATTTCCAGAAAGTATCAAGAATTTTTGCGACATAGTATCTTGAATTTTTTATTTACATGTGTCATACAGAATTTTCAACTTACTGTCTTTTTTAGTTTTATAGTCAATGCACGCATCAAAACTCTTTAAAATTATAGTTTTCTTAACGAGAAAGAATTGTATATCGATGGATATCAACTAGAGTTATGTAATTTCAAAATATAATAAACGAGCCTTTGGCGAGTTTATTATATTTGAAATTACATTACGAGAGGTGATATCCAGCGACATACAATTCTTTCGAGTTGTTAAAACTATTTCTCTTATGATATTCATAAATAAATGCCGCGAATTTTAAGTGCGGAACTGCTGATTTTCAAATAACAACACCGTTGCTAGGTAACGTTAATCACGACCAACGAGATTTCACAGTGGTCCAATGAAAACGTCGAAAAAATAATAGCACATCACGCGTGATATGTTATTACTTGGCGCTCTACCAATGAAAATCCTGTAAAAGCGATTCAACAAGTTAATATCTAACTCCAGCCTCAAAGTCTCAATGTGTGCCACAAATAACGGAATAGATAATAAGCGTGCATCATAAGAGAAAGGAATATACATAATTGCACAGTACCTGGAGAGTATCGTTTGGACGATAAAATATCGTTGTGATCTTAAAATGACCAAAAAGGGCTACACAGGGCGTAGCATGATGCAACCGCAGCACATCATCGGGATGCAATGACAGGATATTAAGTAAAATAACGTAAAAATCAAAGGCTAAAATTTGAAAGTATGATAGTGTATCGAAATGAGATATCCTCTCAAGAACAAGTACACAATTCTTAAAAATAAACAGCATGCCTCGCTCGCGCGGAGAATCTTTTTATTCGAACTCCACACTGCAGGAAAGACAGACTCCAATTTTAAATGAAAAAACGTGAATCATATAGTGCAATCCCCCCCTCCCCTCGCTTACCCTTTTTGGACCAACACTTAAAAGTTTGGTTTTGAAAATGTATATATAGGAATCATCAATAAAAATTCAATTTTTAATTAAGTTTTTTTTGCAATCTGACTATTGAAAATGATCATCATTATTGTTAGGAATAAAAAAAGATATGGTTGCTAGGTAGAATTCCAAAAAATAACAGGTCTTTAAGACTTTCAGGAAATTTATTTAGATAAGAATCAAAGATTTTTGTAATCTTTCTATTAAAAACAATGATTCTTAATGTAAGGAATTGAAAAAGATATGGTTGCTAGGTAGAATTCCAAAAAATACCAGGTCTTTAAGACTTTCAGGAATTTTACTAAAATAAGAATCCAAGTTTTTTTGCAATCTGACTATTGAAAATTATCATCATTACTATTAGGAATTGAAAAAGTATGGTTGCTAGGTAGAATTCCGAAAAAATAACCGTTTTTTGAGAGTTTCAGGAAATTTACCAAAATTAGAATCAAAGTTTTTTGCAATTTGACTTTTGAAAATGATCATCATTACTGTTAGGAATGGAAAAATATATGGTTGCTAGGTAGAATTCCAAAAATAACAGGTCTTTAAGACTTTCAGGAAATTTTCCAAAATAAGAATCAAAGTTTTTGCAATCTGACTATTGAAAATGATCACCGCTAAAATAAGGCACCAAAAAAGATATGGTTGCTAGGTAAAATTCCAAAAAGTGATGGGTCTTTGAGAGTTTCAGGAAATTTACCAATATAAGAATCATATTTTTGAAATTTAAGTGTTCTTACTAGCTGATGACATTAAAGAGTTGCTTAATTATATGATTTCATGTTAGAATTTCAAAAAATATTGGTCTTTGACATTTTTAGGAAATTTACCAAATTTGGCACCGAAGCCAAAATTATAAATTCTTATCTTGGATTTCAAAAGCAATTCAAGTAATTCCCCATGAAAATGTAAACCACAAAATGAAAATTATACATAAAGTTCCAATCATATGCTGAGTACTTATTGTTTTTAAGTTTTTAAGGGCATGCCCCCAGGGGTCATACCAAATGTCCGCTATCATTAGCAAATTAGATAAACATAAAGGAACTCATATAGAAAGTTTCAGCTTCCAAACATAAATACTTCAGAAGATTTCGCATTATACTGGATAACTCGAAATACAATTTCGCTCATTATTCCGCCCTGAGGGCAAATTTTAAAATTCCGAAACCAGGTTTCTGCAAATAAAGGTGTAGGAGGAGTTCTAGCTGAATCGTTTTTTCGTTTTTTGGACCCCCTAGATGCCATGCCCTGAGCGGTCATACGAAAATTCCGACGCCCTCTGTGAAGTTGCCACATAATATGTGAGTCGATTCCCGGGTTTCAACTTTCTAGCCCAAATAGCATTGGAGATTTCTTCGATTATTGGATATCACGAAAATTCGTTTTCGCCCATAATTTGCCCCTAGGGCGTTTAACAGAAACTCCGAACCCCTAGCGCGCTAGTGCAGATCATACTCTAGTATGGTGCCAAGTTTCAAATTTCTACCTCTTACAGTTCCAGAGCTATCGGGGAGCACTACACACATATACGGACGGACTGCATTACATAATCCCCCGCTTTCGCTAAGCGGGGGGATAATTAAGAATGAAACGATGTGGACCATTTGGTTTTCAAGGGGCTGGGATTTTTACCAGAGCCGGGATTATTTTTTCGCTCAGTGTACACTATGCTAGAAAATTTTGCTGAGCCAGGCTTTTTTTTCAAATGGACAAAGTCGGAGCCAGATTATTTTGTTTTCAACCAAGGTGCTGGTCAGAAATTTTTTGGGGGCAAAAATTGGGGCCAGGAATTTTTTTTGTACAAAAAATCACCCTTCCCCCAAATATCAAATGGTCCGTACCTAAATGCACACAAGACATAGTTTTGTGCAAATACATGGAAAAACCAACCAATGGAACAACGCTTTTATAGTTGTTTTTCATCTTGAAATCACCAAGAAAACTAGAGACATAGAAAATAGAAAAAAAAAAAACAAAGACATTTCATTTACATAAACATGACAAAACGAGAAAAACAAAAAAGGGACGAACAAAGACTCTTGATTTACAGAAACATGGCAAAACGAGAAAAACAGAAAAGGGACGGACAACTGGGAAAGACACTTCATTTACAGAAACATGAAAAGACAAGAAAAACAGAAAACGGAAGAACAAAGACACTTGATTTACAGAAACATGACAAAAGCGCTTAAACAGATAACGAAAGAACAAAGCCACTAATTAAAAGAAACATGACAGAAAACGAGAAAAGACAGAAACCCAGAAAACAAATACATGTACATTTGATTTACAGACACCATAGCAAAAAGGAAAAAGCCAGAAAATAGAAGAACAAAGACACTCCATTTACAGAAACATGACAAGAACAAGAAAACAGAAAATGGAAGAACAAAGACACTTCATTTACAGAAATATAGCAAAACTAGAAAACTAGACAACGCAAAAACGAAAAGATGTTATTTAAAGAAACATATCAAATACGAGAAAAACAGAAAAAGGAAGAACAATAACCAAAAAAAAAAACATATAACGGAACGCCAAAAAAGACCCAATTTACAGAACCTTGACAAGTAAGAGAAAAAAAAGAGAAAACGGAAGAACAAAGTAACACGAAAAAAAAACGAAAAAAAAACCAGAAACATGAGAAACATGAGAACAAAACACTGAATTTCGAAGACATTACAAATACGAGAAAAACTGAAAAAGGACGAACAAAGACACTTGATTTCCAGAAACATGACAAAGACTAGAAAAACAAAAAAGGAAGAAAGAAACACTTCATTTTTAGAAACACCAAAAAAAAACAAGAAAAACCTAAAACGGGAGAAAAAAAGACGTAATTTAGAGAAACATAACAAATACGAGAAAAACTGAAAGTGTATGAACAAAAACACTAATTAACATTAACATGACAAAAACGAGAAAAATGCATAAGGAAATAATAAAGACACTAGTTAAAAGAAACATGGCAAATACGAGAAAAAACATAAAACGGAGGAACAAAGACAATTCATGTACAGAAAAATAAAAAAAGAGTAGAACAGAAAACGGAAGTACAAGGACACTTATCCACATACAAACATAATAAAAACGAGAACAACAGAAAGCGTGAGAACACAGACACTAATTAACAGAAACATGACAAAAGCAAGAAAAACAGAAAACAGAAGAACCAAAGCACTTTAATTACAGCAATATGAGAAAAAAACGGAAGAACAAATACATGTTATTCACAGAAAAATGACAAAAAAAGAAAATACAAAAACCGGAGGAACAAAAATACTTCATTTACATAACATGAGAAAAACGAGAAAAACAGAAAACGGAAGAACAAACATAAACGAGAAATACAACGAAAAACTGGAAGATAAAAGACACTTCGAGTACAGAAACATGACAAAAAACGAGAAAAACAGAAAACCGAAGAACAAAAAAAACTTTCGTTTACAGAAACATGACCCCAAAAAACCGAGAAAAACTGAAAACGAAAGAACAAACACGCTTCTATTACGAAAACATGAAAAAAACGACAAAAAAAACGGAATGTACAGAAACATTACAAATTCAACAAAACTGAACAGAAAATGGATAATTAATAGAACCAAGAAAAAAAACGAGAAAACGGAAAACGGAAGAACAAACACTTCATTTAAAAGAAACATGAAAAAAAAGAGAAAAACAGAAAACTGAATTACAAAGACATTCATTGACAGAAACATGACAAAAACGAAATAAAATGAAAACGTAAGAACAAAGACACTGATTAACAAAACCATGACAAAAAAACGAGAAAAAAAGAAAATGAAAGAACAAAGACACTAATTAAAAGATACATGATAAATACGAATAAACAGAACACTGAAAAATAAAACACGCTTCATTTACACAGAAAGTAAATCAGAAAACGAAAGAACAAAGACACTAAGGGACCGACCATTTAACTTGAAGGGGGGGGGGGCTATGTTTTTTTTCTAAAAAAAATATTTTGGAGCTGAATTTATGTGAAAAAAATATTTTGTTGGTACACGTGAAGAAAAATTGTCTGTCCAGAAAAAAAAAACATAACCTCCCTTTCAGGTTAAATGGTCATTCCCTAATTAAAGATACATTACAAATACGAGAAAGACAAAAACGGAGGACAAAGTCACTCATTTACGAAAACATGAAAAACTGGAAATACAAAAAAACGGAAGAACAAAGACACAGAAACATAAAAAAACGATAAATAAAGAAGACCAAAAGCACTACACTTATAGCAAATGAAATAAAAACGAGAAAAACATAAATCGGAAGAACAAAGACACTTTAATTACAGAAACATGAAAAAATCGAGAAGAAAAACAGAAAACGTGAGAATGAAAAAGACGAAATTTATAGACACATAACAAATGCGACAAAAATGGCAAACGTAAGAACAAAGACACCGATCAAAAGATATATGACAAATAAGAGAAAAACAGAAAACGGAAGAACAATGACACTCCTTTAAAAACCACAAAAAGGAGAAAAACAGAAACAGAAAAAAGGCTCTTCATTTACAGAAACAAGAAAAAGCGAAAAAAAAACAGAAAACGGAAGAACAAGAGCACTTCATATAGAGAAACATGAAAAAACGAAAATACAGAAAACAGAAGAACAAACGCTTCAGTTACAGCAACTTGAAAAAAAATGAGAAAACGGAAAAACAAAGAATCGTAATTTACAGAAGCGTGACAAAAACAAAAAATACACATACCGGAAGAATAAAAACACTTTGTTTACAGAAATATGAGAAAACGCGAAAAGCAGAAGAGGAAAGAACAAAAGTTTTTCGTTTACAGGACATGACAAAATTGAGAAAAAAAAAGAAAACGGAAGAACAAACAAAAACGAGAAATACAACAAACGGAAGAACAAAGACACTTCGATTATAGATACACGACAAAAAAGCAAAAAAAAAAAAACCCCAAAAACAGAGAAAGAAAAACCAAAAACAGTTCGTGTACAGCCACGTGTCAAAAAACGAGAAAAACAGGAAACAGAAGAACAAAGACACTTCATTTACCGAAACATAAAAAACAAGAAAAGAACTAAGATACTAATCAAAAGAAACATAACAAATACGATAAATAACAAAAACGGAGAACAAAGACACTTCATTTACAGAAACACGAAAACACGTAAATAAAAACAGAAAACGGAAAAGACATGTATTTCACAGAAACATGACAAAAAAAAAACAGAAACCGGAAGAACAAAAACAATTTGTTTACAGAAACTTAACAAAAAATGCAAAAAGAAAAAAAAAGTGGAACAAAACATTTCGTTTACAGAACATGAGAAAAAAACGAAAGAACAAACAAAAACGAGAAAAACAGAAAACGGAAGAACAAACATAAACGAGAAATACAGAAAACCTGAAGACCAAAGACACTTCGATTATAAAAACACGACAAATAAACAACTAAAACACTATTTGAAGAAACATGGGGAAAACACGAGAAGAATAGAAACGAATGAACAAAGACACTTCATTTACAGAAACATTAAAAACAAACAAAAAAAAAACAGGAAACGGAAGAACAATGACACGTCGATTATAGAAACACGACAAAAACGCGAAAACAGAAAATGAAAGAACAACGACACTAATTAAAAGATACATCACAAATACGAGAAAGGCAAAAACTGAAAAACAAAGACACTTCATTTACGGAAACATAAAAAACAACAAAAACAATAAACGGAAGAACAAAGACACAGAAAGATACAACAACAAAAAAACGATTAATACAAAAGAACAGAAACACTTCAGTTACAGCAACATGAAATGAAAACAAGAAAAACATAAATCGGTTGTATAAAGACACTTCATTACAGAAACATGACAAAAAAACGAGAAAAACAGAAAACGTCAGAACAATACACGATTTAATATTTAAAAGATACATGACAAAAACGAGAAAAACAGAAACAGAAATAACAGACACTTCATTTCCAGAAGCAT
>MJUU01049302.1:0-22345 GCA_002080025.1 Modiolus philippinarum
TAAGTCTCTCAAACTTTGGTAGCTTAAACACCACAAATATCTTGAACTATATTTTAAGTCTGATGGTGTTTTACTATATTTTTATGTTAGACTTTTTTGACAAAAACGTACTTGCTAAGGACCACTTTAGACACCAGTTTTGAAGTTGAGGCATAATTTTGTAAATGGCGGTCAACAACAGTTTTTAAAACCATATTTTTAAGTTACCACATCAATATTTATTTGGAAACCAAATTTCATTGAAATAGGACAATGTTGAATTTTCCCGCCTTTTTTGGTGGCTATTTTGAAAATGGCGGTCAACAAACAATTTTCAACACCACTTTTGATGTAGTGACATCAATATCCACTTGGACATCGCTTTTGATGTAGTGACATCAATATCCACTTGGACACCAAATTTCATTGAAATTGGACAATGTTGAATTTTCCCGCCTTTTTGGCAGCCATTTAAAATGGAGGTCAGCAAACAACTTTTAACACCAGTTTTGAATTCAAAACATTAATTTCTATTTGGAAACCAAATTTCATTGAAATCGGAAAATGTTGAATTTTCCCTCCTTTTTTTGGCAGCCATTAGAAAATGGCAGTCAACAAACAATTTTTATCACCGGTTTTGAAGTAGTGATCGACACCACTATCCACTTGGAAACCAAATTTCATTGTAATCGGACAATGTTGAACTTTTCCGCCTTTTTTGGTGGCCTCTTTGAAAATGGGGGTCAACAAACAATTTTCAGCATCTGTTTGGAAGTCGCAACATTAATATCCACTTGGAAACCAAAATTTCATTGAAATTGAACAATGTTGAATTTTCCCGCCTTTTGTGGTAGACATTTTAAAAAAAGGCCGTCAACGAACAATTTTTAACATTGGTTTGAATTTGCAAGATCATTACCTATTTTGGAAACCAAATTCCATTGAAATTGGACAATGTTGAATTTTTCCCGCCTTTTTTGTGGCCATTTTATTTGGCGGTCAACAAACAATTTTCAGAATCGGTTTTAAAGTTGAAACATCAAGATCCACTTGGAAACCAAATTTCATTGAAATCGGACAATGTTGAATTTTTCCGCCTTTTTTAGGAAGTCATTTTCAAAATGGCGGTCAATGAACAATTTTCAACATTGATTTGAAGTCGAAATATCAATATCTATTTGGAAACCAAATTTTATTGAAATCGGACATGTTGAATTTTCCCGCCTTTTTTGGCGGCAATTTTGAAAATGGCGGTCAACGAACAATTTTCAACACCAGTTTTGAAGTCGCAACATCAATATCTATTTGGAAACCAAATTTTATTGAAATCGGACAATGTTGAATTTTCCTGCCTTTTTTGGCGGCCATTTTGAAAATGGCGGTCAACGAACAAGTTTCAACACAAGTTTTGAAGTCGCAACATCAATATCTATTTGGAAACCAAATTTTATTGAAATCGGACAATGTTGAATTTCCCGCCTTTTTTTGCGGCCATTTTGAAAATGGTGGTCAACGAAAATTTTAAACACGAGTTTTGAAGTCGCCACAGCATGGCAAACATTTAATCATATTACACTTAACCTTCATCTTCTCTTGTTATGGAAATAAAAGACGACAAAATATGAAAATTTGAAAAAAAACGTGAAAAAGGGCAGCAACTCCTACAAGGGTTTTGGATTTTCTTCAAAATTTCAGGGTGGCTAGATCTTGATATGCTGAAACGTTTTGCAACTTACACTTGACCTCTATCTGTTACACATTTTGAAATAAAAAAAAAATGTATTAAAATTTAGAAAATTTTACGCAAAAAGGGCAATAACTCTAACACGAGTTTTCGGATTTTCTTTAGAATTGCAGAGCTGGTAGATCTTGACATGCTGATTATTTCACTCCCATGAGAGTTTTGATATCTGTAACAGTTTTCGAGTTATTTGCAAAAAAATGCAATTTATCCCTTTGTTCTATTTTTAGTAACAGCAGCCATGTTGCTTGGTTTTTGGACTATTCGAACACAATTTTGAAACTGTTTACCCTGGTGATGATGCAGGTCAAGTTTGGTGATAATTAGCCCAGTGGCTTAAGAGGAGAAGATTTTTTAAATTGGTGACGAAAAGTATCAAGTTTCTTAAATTTGACAAATAAAGGGCAGTAACTATATGGGTCGTAAGGTTTTCTTCAAAATTTCAAGGTGGGTAGACCTTGATATGCTGAAAATTTTTGCAATTTAAAGTTGACCACTTTGTGATAAAAAATATAAAAATATCAAAAATTTAGAATTTTTTACGGAAAAAGGGCAATAACTCCAAAACGGGTTATCAGGTTTTCTTCAAAATTGCAGGGCAGGCAGATCTTGTCATGCTGATCACTTTTATCCCCAATCAGATTTTTGATATCTGTAATGGTTTTTGAGTTATTTACCAAAAACAGCAATTTACCCTATGTGCTATTTTTAGAAACAGCAGCCATGTTGTTTGGTCCTCGGACTGATCGAACACAATTTTGAATCTAGATAGATTGGTGATGATTCAGGCCAAGTTTGGTTAAAATTGGCCTAGCGGTTTCAGAGGAGAAGATTTTTGAAAAAGGTTACGACGGACGGACGCCAAGTGATGGCAATATAGCTCACATGGCCTTTTAGGTCAGGTGAGCTAAAAACGAGTATATCATGTCGTAGGCAGAGAGCATAAACAAAGGGTGTCACAACAGAAACGGATAAGAATCATACTCTTTTTCGGCTTTCCTTTATATTCTCTAAATTCAAAACTGATACAGAAAATTACTGTTAAAGCATGGTAAGATGACAGATAAAGAGCAGTAACTCGAAATGTCCAATCATTTACTGGTATTATACTTAATATGTAGGAACTCCAACGAAGAATTTTTTAAGCTCATTTTGATGATTTATCGATTTTCAATGAATAAATACACAATGAGGACATGGTGCAGGAAGACGCACGTTAAGTGTTGTATTTAAATTACAACCTATACTATTAAAATGCAAAATGATTCATGAACGGCAATTTTAACTTTTACGTGTTTTTGCAGTTTTCTCGAATTTTGGTCGTAATTAATCTTATATTGTGGTCAAAGCGTCGTAACTCCAAATAATTTTTGAACCAGTTTTTCCTAAGCTCTTATAGAACTGGCAAATGCGAAGAAAATAAATTACTGGAAGTGGACTAATTGTAATTTATCCTTCATCATAATTTTTTGGAGATTAAAAGTTTAGTTTCTAATTATTGAAGCAGATAGCTATCTTTTTGAACCGTTATATTCATTCAATTCGAAAATTCAATTTTTTCGTTGGAGTACCTATAACATGTTTACTTCTATTTTCCGATTATGAGTTTGCAACACTTTTTGTTCTATTCTTTCAATATCTTGTTTAACAGAACCATTTCGTATGAGTACAAAAACTTGCGTGTGTATACCACTTTCAAGAGTCCAACATATTATTTATTTATGGTCATACCTTTTTCTGTAACTGTACTTGTAAGCCAGATTATATTTATATTTTGCGCAGGGCTATGCTATGGTTTATTTTATAGTTTATAACAGTATAGCATGCTGGAACCCGAAAAACTGTTAAGAATTTTCCAGAAATTGTACTGCAGAAGTGCTACCCATACAAGAAATAGCAAGTTTCTGCCGGTTACACTTAGAATGACGTTTGTACTATGGTTAAAAATGCAAGTGATATGCCTTCCGAAAGCACAAAGCACAAGTAAATTACATAAATTAATGTCCAATAACAAGGGAATAATTAGTAAAACAAGAAGACATAAGATAGAAGACCAAATACATCACAAACCCACAAAACACGAAAATCTCAAATATAACACCAAAAAAAAAAAAAAATAGCAGTGTGAACATTAGAAGAAAAACGAGCAGGACATCAGAGCTATATAGGGTCTGTAAGTCTCGTCATGTGACTCGCGAGAATCTACGATAAACCGGCAATTCGAAAACATTTCCCGCCGAAACATGACGTCTGCGGATTATGACGTTCAAATTTTTGTTTGAAACGTCATACATCTTTGTTTAAAATTTAACTTCCGGGTACAGTTTTTTGTCCTGGAAGTACCAAAATTGTACGAGACTTACAGGCCCTATTCTGCCCGTATAACACCACATGTTACATGGTTATTGAGCCATATATAATTTTGAAAGATCAATTTGGTAGCTGGTTTGTTTCTGTCATTTAATGACTCTTAAGAAAAACTAGAATCACTGTGGCCAGCGGGTCACGGATACCCCGCCCCGATGTTTTCCTATATTTTCTTAAATATCTGAAAAAAGGAATGATTGGAAAACATAATACATAGCGCACAGTCATTTACAATATGCTATGTTCCTGCAAAAGTTTCATTCAATTCCAATCAGTAGTCTAGTAGGAGTTGTGGATGCCAACTTTTGCATCGAGCTAAAGTGACAATTCCAAAATCTGGGGAAAAGGGAATTATTGGAAAACAAAATACATAGTTCACATCTATAATATAAGTATACAATTACAGTCCTGTGTTAAGTTTCATGAAATTCTGATTAGTGGTTGAGGAGGAGCTAAAGTGGCAAAGTCCAAAACATGTCAAAAACCTGCAAAAAATGGAAAAGAAAAAAAAATAGTGCATATCTACAATATGTAGTTAAGTTCCTACATAAAGTTTATGAAATTCTAAAAATGGTCAGGGAGGAGTAGTGGATACTCGGTGGTCGCCATATGGTTTGCATTTAGCTACAATGACAAAGTCCGAAGTATGGCAAAAATCTGGAAAAGGAAATTATTGGAAACGAATACATTGTGTTCGTCTACAGTGTGTAATTAAGCTTCCTGCATAATTTTCATGAAATTTAAATCATTGTTTAATTAGGAGTGGTGAAGGAGTGGACAAAGGGGCTTAGTGGAAACATGATATATGTACAATAAGTAATTAAGCTCCTGAATAAATTTTATACAATTCCGATCTGTGGTCAAGGAGGAGTAGTGGATACAAGGTATAGTCACCAAGTTTGTCTTGAGCTAAAATGAAAAAGTCCAAAACCTTATAAAATCTGGAAAAAAGGAAATGTTTGAAAAATAAAATACATAGTGCACATCTAAAATATGTAATTAAGCTCCTGCATAAGTTTCATGAAATTTTAAGCAGTGGTTTAGGATGAGTAGCGGATACCAGGTGGTCACCACATCATGCATATGGTTTGATTTACGCTTAAATGACAAAGTCCAAAACATGTCAAAAATCTTGAAAAGGGGAATTTTTGGAAAACAAAATACATAGTGCACATCCAAAATATGTAATTAAGCTCATGCATAAGTGTCATGAATTCCAATCAGTGGATTAAGAAGAGTAATTGATGCCAACTTTTAGGTACAGAGAGACAGACAGACGTACGGAACGACGAATGGACCCCATAAACAATATATTCCTCAAGCAAGGAAAAAACAGCGAAAAATCTATGATACATTTTCCTTCTTTTACCCTAAAATAGTACCAAAAGTAAAAATTGAAAATCTTTGTAAATCTCTTTAGTATTCAAACAATAACAAAGACAGATCGTTGCCACAACCCTCACTTAATACAAAATGAGGAACTCGGAAGTATCGAGACTAACCAAGCCAGCAATACTGTTATATCAGATTTTTGGGCACCATTCCCTCCTTTTCTAACCTATTCCGTAGAGAGTAATAAAGGACAGAATACGAGTAACATGTAGGTTGCATTATTTTGCTTCAGTTCTATTAGAGAAAAACAATATACTCTCTAACCATAATCGCATACCAATAACCAATAAAACTAATATTTAGCATAAATATAAGAAACTCACAATATACTGTAAAATAATAAATTAATTTTTAATCGGCTACTCATTTTCTGGAAATCGACAAAAAGGACAACGTAAAAAAACTAGAAATTACGATAAATGCAATGATTTGAATTTCCTAATGAGAATTTCACATTCCCGAGTAGTAAGAGCATTAAATTTGCCCCAATATATGTATCTCAAAATGAAACGATATGGAACATACAGAACAAACCAACAGTTTACCAGCACCAGTTTTAAAATTACTAATAAAAACTCCGAAGTCGAAGTTGGAAGCCATTTTTATGGACATGCCTAAAACCAAATACTTGCAGAAGGTTGTAAAGAATAGCAGCAACTATTAGGATATGTGTCAAACTTCCTATTTCTGCGTGTGATAAACTAGTTTATTATTTTCACAATAATGGTGATGTATGCATATAGAAGCAAGTGCTTACTTTCTCGTCGTATTCTGGTCTTACTGCTTACATGGTTAGTTTCGACATGTCTAATGTATTTCTCTGAGTTGCATGTCATGATCACGAAAGATGGTAAGATTCCAAGATGTTGCAAGTCTTTGTTCTATATAAAACTGTCACTAGAAAGGCATGCTTCTCATCAGGGACATACATTACAAGTTCCTGTTGAGAAGCATTGCCTTTCAAGGGACAGTTTTATATAGAACAAAGGCGTGCAACATATCCATCTTGAAGTTTTACCAACCTACGTGACATGCATTTCAGAGAAATGTATTAGACATGTCGAAACTAACCATGTAAAGTAAGGCGTACATCACCAGTAGTCCCTGTTCTCAAGTCGTGTATTAAATAGCATGTGGTTTCTTACAGTTCACTGAGTTTGTATTAAAGAACTTATTTATCTGTTCAAGTCTGCTCGTGGGGTATGATCCAGCCGACACGTTTTCAGTATAAATTATGTAAGAATAAAAAATAATCATATCAACATCTAACCTAAATATGGTAAAATTGTGATCCAGAAGGGTAAGTATGACTTTCTTCTTAAATCACGTATTTTAAGATATTCAATATACCGGCTGTGTAAGGAATCGAAAGACACTTCTATTTCCCAAATAAATACAACTTGATTACTCTTTATTCAGGGGCCGACTCCGACCTGCCGTTGGGTGTAGGGTTTTCTCACCGTTCATTGAAGATCTTATGGTGGCTTTGAGTTGTTAATACTCCCCTTTGGGTCGTTGTCTCTTTGACACATTCCCCATTTCTTTTAATCTTTCTAATTTTCAATACTGAGAATAAAAAATAACAACTCAAATCTGGATCCCGTTAAGGATAAATTCCGCTAACTGTTGAAGAAAATGGCGGTTCCGGGTTCCCGAAAAAGTACTTCCGCTCCTCTAAATAAACTTTAAACATATTGATATTAATAAAATTGAAACATTTGAATTTTCAATTGCAAAACACTCTTTAATTCTTACTTTTCGAAAATAAGTCAATATTGACAATAGAAATAGAATACTATCATCGATTTATGTGTGCCTACAGAGTTGTGTATTCAACATGTTATACAGTCATATTGATCAATACTGTTTCCAATACTGAAGACTTGAATATGTTTTTATTAGCAGAATAATTCTACTTGCTTTATTCATGTCTTGATTAAGCTTAGAATGTGCAAGAATTTGGAAGTAGAAGAGGCTTCCGCTGTTATTGATGAAAGGTAGGTGAATATTCGTCAAAATTGCATGCTAAAATGCATCTTTGGATGCAAAAGTGATTCCGGAAATGAAATTTTCACGCCAAAATTAATAATTTGAGAATATTTAAATAACATTCGGAGCACCATTGACATTTTTAGGTTTATGTATTGATCTTTTGGTGTAATGAATGTCTATTAATTAATGAAGGAACCCGTGAAGTCTCTTGGGATCAATAGCAGGCATAACAGTGCGACAGTGGTCTTTTTTGAATGTAAACAATGTAAATAACCAAACAAACATTTAATGTGCTGGATACTTTGTTATTTCTAAGGCAGGATTTTTTATACATTTTTGAACAGATGAAAATTTTTTACTTAATTGTTCAAAACTTTTGCAGATAAGCATGCGTTGTGTTTCCAATTAGATAAATCATACCCCGTAAGGAGAAGAAGTAAATTCCATTACAAAAAAAATTGAGATATACCGGCGCTGTATTTGTGAAGTTATAAAGTGTCAAACTTAATTTAGATCTATATGTATCCTTGCAATATCGTTTGTTTTCCTTTGAGTGCTATGAAACTGGAAGCTGTTTGTCAGACGTTTGCACAAGGATGCACAAAAAATTTACTTGTACGTTGCACACACTGAGTATCCTGATCCTACTATCAAATGAATAAGAAAGATCCACCTGCGGAGCAAAATTGCTCAGTGGAGTTTTTGCTCTGCGGGTGGATCTTTCTTTTTCATTTGATGTTATGCTCCAAATTCCGGATCACAGAGGATCACAGAGGAAAACGGCAAACACATTGCACGAAAATAGCCAGGAGCTGTCAACTTGCTTTTGCAGCGCTTTACTCTATGCGACATAGAATCTGGGTATAAATGGGAAGGTTTTGATACCCTCGGAACTTGTATAATAAATTTTGATTTTTTCTAAGGCAGAGAGAAAGTACCATCAAGGTAGAAGACACTGAATGGTAGACTGAATTGGATGAAACAAGGGTTCTTGAAGATACTTTAAAACATCTTCGGTTTGGCTTGACAGCATCGTTTTTCATTATTATCACAATTATTTTGGACATTGGAGAACGTAACCCTCGTTTCTTTTTAAATATTAACAATCACATGTAAAGTACATAGCATTTAATTTCAGATGAACTTCAGTTAAAATGTACAGCAAAGTCACTTACATGACGTTATGAAGTGAAAATGAGGGCATTGACTATCCTGTGCTGTGTATATATAGTAGGATATGTTGCTTCAGGTAAGTACCTACATTGTAATTAGACATTTGACACGCTGTCTATTGGTGTGGTGCCCCGAGGGAACCCCGGGGTATAGAAATAGGACCTACATTGTACATGTAGTATCTCCGGCATGCGGGGGATGACCCCTTCTAAACAGGGCTGAACCCGAGGGAACTCCGGGATATAGAAATAGGACCCAGTATTCAAGGCTGCGGGTCACAACCCCTCCAAAACTGGATGTCCGTGTTTGTGCGGGATGAATGAATACACAACCCATCTTTCGGATGGGATGTGAACTCAGGTTCACGTGTTGGAAGAAATGCCACGCTTCCTGCACGTTAAAGAACCCTTGTAGCAAGCTCTTTTTGAGTGGTCCGTAGGTGATTGACTACAAAGCTTAATTCCTTCGATCCACCCTTCTTTTCCAGTGGCAGTCAGAATTTCCCGTCCCATGACCCTTTCCATACCCCAAAGTGATTATTTATTAATAAACTTGTTCTCGTCTTAATATAACTGAAATATTGCTCAGTAGACGTTAAACAATATTCATTCAATCAATCAGTCTATTGGTGTGAGTTGGTGGAAATGGATTTGATTTAGCGATTAACTCAGAAGTGAATGTTTGAACGGAATGATGTACGATTAATGATTCAGTTTTGTTCAGTTATTGAAGAAAGTAATATTGCTTCCATTAGCTTCCATTAGAATCGGTTATGCAACATATGAAACATGATATTTAAATACAGATAACTTACTATGTCTGACACGAACATGTAGCCATAAAATAATTGATTTATGTCTGACGGCTTCCATTCCACTACTTTTCATGAAATGTTACTCCTTATATTAGCAATGAATAAAAGCATAATCAATCCTGTAATATTTTGCTTCTGGTGACAAAGCAATAATCTAGATAACTATTTCATGGCTTATACTAATTACTTCATAAAAATATTTTTTCTGTTTAATTTCTGGAATGAGACCGATGTATTCTACTCTATACCTATGATACATGACATCTGATTGGTTAAAAGTAATTTTTGTTGCAATATTTTCATTTTTGCCATTCCTGAGCTCACATTTAGCAATGTGTTTGTTTATGAAACGAATCGAGGAAACGCAGGTCGCTTCAATTTCTATGCAAAATTGTATACGTTTGATCCTTAGTGCCCATAAAGTAACAAGGAGTTGTCGCAAGTACAATGTATCTTATTACATAGATTATACAGGGATTCTCAACAAGAAGATTCAGATGAGAGCCAGACAGACGGGACCACCAACTCTACAATCGAAGTAACTTACTGAAATTACACCTGATCTGAAAAATAAACGCCATCAAAATGCTAAAGAGAAATTGTCATTAACATTATTTAACCAAAGGAGGTTTCATACAGTTAACTCCCTCACAGACACACCTTTTCGCGACTGTTTTACGAAATCTATTGGTTTCTCTTCTTACTTCATATATTTGAATATCCATTAATTCAGTTGAAAGGACATTTTACTAATTCCTGGAAAAACCTCACAAATGTAAAGAGAGAGAAATTGGCACATGAACATTCTTTACACGTTCTTCCCTGAAACAACATTAAATGTCATCGAGATAGAGTGGTGAAAATTTTCATGTCAATATCAGCTACCTTCCATTTGATTTGGCGGTACCTTTGAAAGTTCGATTACACACGAAGCATATTGGAATCTTCGAATGCACGTGTTAAGGGCTCTTACACTTTTGTAAAGTGTATGTGCCCAAATACAATACGAATTGAAAAGATATAAACAACTCAACTGTTAATATAACAACTACCAAATTTTCAAATTTCTCTATTTCTGACAGCCTTGATGCAATATTGTCCGAGGTCAGTGACATGCGCTTTGCACTTTCGATTTTGAAAAAAAAAACGATCGTGTCAATTGTTAATCATTTTGATAAACTTCATTATTTAAGATGACATAATTAGATTTGTTGTCTTATTTATAATCCAGTATACAAAAAAATATCACTTCTCATATAAATCGGGCTATATTCTGCATGGAGTTATATCGTTCTTCTACGGAAGCGTATTGATGCCACATGAAGAAAAAAAAAATCTCATAATTATGAGTTAATATCTCATAATTATGAGATAATATCTCATAATTATGAGATAGTATCTCAAAATTATAAGATAATTATCTCAAAATTATGAGATATTATCTCATAATTATGAGATAATATCTCATAATTATGAGATATTATCTCATATGAGATATTATTTCATAATTATGAGATATTATCTCATAATTATGAGATAATATCTCATAATTTTGAGATAATTATCTTATAATTATGAGATCATTATTTCAAAATTATGAGATAGTTATCTCATAAATATGACTTATTAACTCATAATTATGAGATATTATCTCATAATTATGAAATAATATCTCATAATTATGAGATAAGATCTCATAATAATGAGATAATATCTCATAATTATGAAATAGTATCTCATAATTATGAGATAATATCTCATAATTATGAGATAATTATCTCGTAATTATGAGATAAATATCTCATAATTATGACTTATTATCTCATAATTATGACTTATTATCTCATAATTATGAGATTCTATCTCATAATTATGAGATAATTATCTCATAATTTTGAGATACTATCTCATAATTATGAGATATTATCTCATAATTATGAGATATTAACTCATAATTATGAGATATTTTTTTCCTTCATGTGGCATCAATACGCTTCCGTATTCTTCCGATTTTGATTTCAAATGAAATTGTGCTAATGTAAACACCCTGCTTAAAGATTAGCTAGTAAACTCAGTTTGCGACCATCAGATCCCGAAATGATGCCTCAAAATCTTCAAATACAATATGTTATATCCTCAATACTAATTAAAAAAAAACAAACACCAATATAACTGTCGAAATACAATAATAAAAATATTTTCATATTCACTGTTAATGAGGCATAAACTTAAACAAAAACTGCATTATAGGAGCAAAGAATTAAGAAAGTAAATTCCGATTTAAAGTGATTGCGAATAACTATATACTTCTGCATGGTCAGTTTGAAATGATAAATATTTCACGAAAGGATATGGAGTAAATGAACATGAGACAATAACACATATGTAAACTCCAACTGCAATAAATTTTAAGATCGACTAAACGAATAAAAAGCAGAAGGAATAAACTAGACGTTTCTTATGTATGTATATTTCGAATAATATCAATCTAACACTGATAATAAAAAAATGTAAATATTGTATTTTAAGAGGTTAAAATTAGTTTCAGAATATGGAAAGAAGTCTTGCAACAAAAAATATTACAGTTGGCCGCGATGTATAAATCATCCAGATGGATATGGGTGTGAATGTGGACCAGGGTTTAGATGGAATAAAGAGATGTGTATATGTAAGTTTGATACTGATGACCTGGATAGTAATCATATAATTTAGGCAATATCGACCAATATATCAAAATTAATGCTGAGGAACAACGTCCTGCCAAACTACTGGTTAAAAAAGGGGCGTCAATTAAAGAATATAGCCAAAGCAATAATGAAAAAAAAAAGTTTCATTCGGTAGTTTTTATTTTTATTGATGTCCCTTTCTAGCTCAATTTCGGTCCTTAAATAACAATATTAACACATTTCGAGCTTTTGTAAAGTTCTCAGCATATACTAGTCATGTGAAACTCTTATATCTCGATTAATTGCTTTTAAAGAGTTTACAGAATTATATTGCAAGCAAGGTAAAAACAACCAAAACTCTTACTTGATGAATTCGTAATTGATTTGTTCCTCTATTTATTAAATGAATAATTCATACGGTTTGCTTTATGTAGATTTCTTTGTTCATTTCAGCAACTGCAATTGATTCCAGATTTGAATTTAGCGCCAGAAAACCGATTCGTTACACACTTTTACTGGGTAAAGCTTTCCCCAGGCTTGAGAATTGTACTGTTGCATTCTGGATCCGTACCAAAGATAACAGGAAAGATAGTACAGTGATGTCATACCGGAAACAGGAAGCTGCTTCATATCGGAGAAAGGAAAATGTATTCCGACTTTATCAAAATAAAGGATTGTATTTCCGACTATGGAAAAAGAGAGTTGATACAAAAATTACCCTAGAGAAAAATGTTTGGAGCCATATTGTATGGACATGGACTTCTAAAAGTACGTCTTTTAGCATAGTTTTCTTTCTTTAATATTGGCAATTCCATCATTTTCATACAAAACTGAGATCACAGCAATACTTTAAAAAAATCTTTTATTTCAATAAAAAAGTAAACTAATAACAAAATACCGAAATTAATGTATCTTTGCTTTCTGCATATGGCCATTTTGATCACTTATGTCCCTTCAGTGTAGATCAAATCAAAATATTTAGAAGGCAATAGACCAAAAACTTGTAAGATCTGATAGAACACAAATAACCAATAAGATATAAGTGAAAAATCAGCTTAGGACAGAGCTATACAAGAAGGAGATACTCCCTAGTTTAAAGCTTTTTTTCTAAAATGTATATATCGCAAGTTTCTGGATGAAATTGGTTTTCGGGTCAGCACCGAAAGGTTGGTGGAGAAAAGCAGTTGTAAATAAGTTAGGACATATAAGGCATATACACTTTGTCATAGATATGGAATATTCGTATTTTCTGTGCCAAAATTTGAAGTTTAGAAGCATTATGCACAAAAGTGTGTTGATAAAATTATAAAGTTTTGCTTAAAACAATGTTTTCTATAACTGTGAACAACGAAAGTCTCTGATTCTACAAATCTGTCAGACAACTCCTTCAACCAGTCCTGAAAACCACTTTTTGGTAAAAATGGAAACTTTTTAAAATCATATGTTGTGTGTACATTCACCACACATGGTTGGAGGGTTTGGATCCAAGAAAACGAGTTTAACCCCACCGCAATTTTTGCGCCTGTCCCAAGTCAGGAATATGTTGGTCATTGGCTTGTGTTTGTCTTCTTATAAAATTTTAGTTTCTTGATATTTGGGTTATTGGATGTGGTTTGTTTCCACTGATTTATTCACTTTTTTACCTTTTCGGGACCATTTAGGGCTTACTATATGGTGTGAGGTTCCTCACTGTGTTGAAGACCATATGGTGACCCCTAGATGTTTTGTTTTTGGTCTTTTTAACCTGGATATGGGATGTTGTCTCCTTGACATTTACCCCATTTCCTTTCTTTTTCATAGATATTTCCAAAAATATAATTTTCGATGCTCATCGTGTACAAGTATGATTTAAGTGATGTTTTCAGCCATTGTTAAAGGAAAATTAGAATTTTTGAAAACAAACAACCCTTAAATATCTCTGGCAGTCTCAACAAAAAATATTCCATATTTATAATCAAAATTATATATACATGTATTTTTTTGAATATGTAGATAGCATGTTCAGTGCAAAGGGTGATCATTTGTTGAAGATCTTTCCCAAGATATTTGCATCATTTGTTGTGGTGTCTTAATCTAAATATTCTCTTCATATGCAAATTGTAAAAAAGTCAACATTTTCCATTTACATGTGTAAATGCAATATCCATCTTTTATTCAGATAATTTTTTTAACGTTTCGTGCGTTTATATCAATAATCATCACCTTTTTTCGTTTCACATAACACATTTATAACTTGACTATAAGAAGAAGAATGCGAAAAATGCTTTGTTTTTGTCTGTTACAACATAAATCCATTTATTTCTTAACTTCAAGTTCTTATGTCTTATAGCTGGTGCTTGGACTTTTTATAAAGATGGATTCTATGTTTCAAACGGTATTATTAATACCGGGAAGAGAGCAATACCAGGAGGAGGAGAATTTGTGATGGGACAGGCGTCTCGCCAGGTCTCGTTTAATTCATCCTATGCCTTTGTCGGAGATATCAGCCATTTGAATATTTGGAATTATGTAGAGGATGATAAAGGTATCCGCCATATATACGAGTCATGTACTTATATGTACTGTGGAAATGTTGTGCAGTGGGCAGATTTCAGAAGTGGAACACGAGGAGCAATGCGCATGAGATGGCCGTCGGGAATATATGGTAAGATATCAATAAATGTTTTGCTGGTGCATTGAAGAACATATTGTTTAGATGAAACATAAATTATTGATACAGAAAAAATAATATGAAACACAAACAATGTCATTAAACTACAAATAATGTTTTAGAAATCGAAATGTGGCAATAGCAAGGTAGAAATTTCCTTTTTAATCGAGGTATTGGGGAAACAGTGTATTTAACGAGATTTTGATACATATTTTTTTCTCGTGATTTCTTGTGACACACGTACAATAAAGTTTTATAATCATTTGAAACATTTGTGCTGGCATGTCTAGTAGTTTTTGGGTCAAACCGATTTGACTTTAAACTTTGAGTCACACCAGACATATGATTGTATAAACTGACAGAAGCGTTGTCCTTGACAATATGTGGTTGGTAGCTTGGCAATAGGACCAATTGTCATTTTTTCAGTTCTCGCCTGAAATTTCTCTGTTAATTTCAAGAAATGACACAAAGAGAATTATGATTTCCAACAATTGATATCTAACAAAATATAACGTAGTTGACAAATAACAAAATTACGTATTAACCTTATATTAAATTTTGTTTTTGCATATGGCCATTCCGACAAATTATGTTTCTTCGGTGCAGATAAAATCCAAACATTGGGAAGACAATTAACCAAAACTTTGTAAATACAAAAAATACCGAAGTTGCATAAAAGATGGTAAATTTCGTTATGCTATACACGTGTTTCAAGAAGAAACCTCTTATCAGCAGCATTAAAATCAAATGATATGGACAGCCATAATCCAAAAGTTGTCCAAAAAGAAGTAATCAATACCAAAAATGTCGAAATAGGAAGCCAGACATCTACCGAGTGCCATACCCTGAATGAAGCCTCAGTATTTTTAAGTGGTCAGAATTTGGTAAAAATCAGTAAATTTCTGTAACACGCAGGGTAAAATTTTCATGTCAGACAAGTCTGACTATTGGGCTGGTGAATGCCCTCGGGGACCTCTGGTCCACCAGCAGTGGCATCGGCCCAATGGTTCTATATACAAAAAATACCGAAGTTGCATAAAAGGCGGTAAATGTCGTTATGCTGTACACGTGTTTCAAGGAGTAACCTCTAAATGTGAAAAGCCAAAATCAGTAAAGGACATAGCTATCCTTAGAGCCTAGCGAAATTTTCTAACGCTTCTAAATAAAATGGGTGTCCTGGTAAGTATTGAATTACTGACGACCGGGTTGGTAAATTACATGTGAAACTAACAGTCAACCAGCAGGGGCTTTGTCCCAGTGGTAATAAGTCCATTTACCAAAACTTTGTAAAATTTGGCAGAAAAGAAATAACCAAGAAAGATCTAAATGAAAAGGCAAAATAATCTAGGGACAGAACTATGCATGAAGGAGATTCCCTTCAGATTTGAACAAGTTTCCAAAATAAAATCGGTTTTCGGGTGAACTCCGAAGTACTAACTACCGACTTGGTGAATACTCACGGTAGCTAACAGTCTACCAGCAGAGGAATCTGCCAAATGGTAATAGGCGCTGTACAATGCAGTTTTACAAACTAATACGTGAAAAACACACTGTTATTTATTTTGGTGTTTGACACTCTGCAGTTAGGGTTTACAACCACTGACATAAATCATCGAAACATGAGTATCCCATCAAGTTTTCTGTTACATAATGTAACAGTTTATGAAAAACTTGAGTAGTTTATCCCATAAAAGTAGAGAATTTATTACTTTTAGACAAAGAATGCTTTTCTGCCGAAGAAGGCGCTTCTACTTGTAACAAACATTGCAGTGACGTCATAGGTAAGTAGAAATAGTAGGTACGTACAACCAATACTGTACACACTTGATCGAAGAACACCTTATTTATTATCATGCGGTTTTGACCGCAATAGAGGAGAAACAAGACACTACTGTTGCGATAAACGAGCAAAAACACCGGAAGGAATAATCAAAATCAAATATAAAAAAACAATGAATTGCAGAGAAGCCGCAAATTGAGACAACATAAAAATCAAAGATAAGAAAAAGAGAGTGAAATGAAGCAAGTTCGCCTAAAAGAATAAAGCACTGGAAACATGGACAGAGGTACCATCCGTGGCTTTGGAAGGAAGCCATTAATTAATGTAGTAGAGGTTATGTATTAAAATCTTCTGGGAACAAGTTGTTCATTGATATCGTTAGATTGTGTAATAATATGCATCTCTTTCACCAGAATTGTTTTTTTTTTCATCTTTTGAGTTTTCTGAGTATTGAGTGAAAGAAAATTCATCTCGCAAGCATGCTTCAGTCATTAGACTTGATTATAAATATACATATAAATCCCTACATTAATTCAAAGTTTATTAGAAAGTGCATTTTTTGCATTTAACAGGAGCCCAGTGTAATGAAGAAATCGTAGAAAATATCAGATGGGCAAGAACGCCTGCAATTAATACCATTGCCGTACCCTGTCCGGGAAATGACGACAAATTGACTTTGCAACAAAATTATGGTATGTAATAAAATAAGCTGTCTAGAGTGCAAATGGAGAACAGATGTATTACAAAATAACTATGACCATTTCATTCAACTGACAAAATACGAAAATTGCAGTAAAATTAAGTTCTGAAAATAGCTTTCGACAATTTGTATGAAAAAGAATGGAAATGGAGTAAATGTCAAGGAGACAACATATGTCTCTTCACTGCTGATAAAGGCAACAATTAGGAAGACAGTGAATCATTATACTTTTCAAAATTATTTATAACTTTAACATCACAAAGATTTCCATAATGGTGATATATTCACATCATTGGGATGAAAATTATAAAGTTCCAAAATTATTATATTCGAGCTCGATATTAATGTAAAAAATGACGCGCTGAATAAAGAATAAAGAGTATCACTTTCGACCAAGTGCGAATCGAGGGGATCATTATCGGAGTCTAAACAATAGATGCGATTCCGATAAAGGAATTATTGCTATCATAAAATCAATAATGTTTACGACAATGATAATGACTTTTTCAACAATACAATGTAGCATATATTGTGTTGACTATCATAATGATCTCGTCGATTCGCACTTGGTCGATAGTGAGTATGCAATTATTGAAGACAAATTTCCTAAATTGTGTTATATTTGATTTGGTAATGGCTTCAACAGGTCTGTTTGAATCTATTTCAAAAGTAGAATTTCATTTTAAAAGGAAATGCAACACGTAGCTGTAATAGGACAGAACAAAATGAAGGAATATGGAATCCTCCAACTATTGATGATTGCATAACAGAAGAGCTCAGAGACTTAAAATTTAAGGTAACATATATTAATCCAATCATATATCAATCCAATCATATATTAATCCAATCATATATTAATCCAACATCGTAAGGATCGTTGTAGAGTATAGCCTGGATTTTGAATTTTCGATCGGTGAATAATTTATTCATCCTTTGTGTTGAAGTTATCGATAAATTAAAAAATGGAATGTAAAATATATAAATATGTACTAAATTATATGCGATATTGGAAATTCCATTTTCAAGATAAGACCAGACAGTATATCAATATTTAAAGAATATTAATATTTTATTTCAGATATTGGACGAGTTGTCAGGACCTTATATTGAGGAAATTTCAATACTTGAGCTTGCCGACCAACTTCTCAATCATACGACACAAAACATTTATACAAACGCAATAGATATAGCTACAGTTATAGATTTATTGGAAGTAATTGTTGATATACAGGCTGAGGTATATGTAATATGATATTATTCCAAAAGGAAATTTGTATAAATAGCTATTATGAATTGAAAATACTTCATGGGAATATTATTTAAAGACCCATATGACACACTTAAAGAATTAATACATAATGGGTTCATTAGTAAAAGAGGTAGCAAGACTGCTTAATTTTAACGTTAAAGCATGTCAGCAAAAGTTCAGGAACACATAAACATTTTAAAGAATGGCAACTTCAACAATAAATTTTTTTATAAGGACCCATTTCAAAATACAAAACAAAGGATTTTATAATGGTAAAATTTTATTACATTTCAAGATCATTTCTCAAAATCGATTGTTTAAGTCCCACTCCATTCCTACCCCAACGAAGACGATTTTCTAATTGATACATTTTTACATGCTAAAATGAGCTTTTGAGCAGAATTTAACTTTTTAATTATTAAAACAAATATGTCATGTCTAGATGTAAATTAAAAACTATATATAATTCTGAATTACTATTGAATAGGCAATTGTTCTGAATGAAGAAATGTTAAATGATGGAGAGAAGCAGTTTAAACGTATTGGGATTATTTATCCAACTGTTGATCAAACCAATACGTTTTCTCAGGTAACATCTTATTTTGTGATTTTTCGAATTGTGAATTATACATATAAGGACTGATACTTTTTGTGGAACATCAGATATTCTTTATATTATCGAGGTAGAAAATATCATGGAGTGATTCTGCAATGATGACTTCAAGCAAGCTTTTGACAAAAAATATGGTAAAAAGAGTTCACTGAACATCCCCTAAGCATTTGATATCGTAGCCACAGATACTTGAGCTATAGTGCACTATTTTCATTTTCATTAGATAAAACATAATAAAGTACAAAAAATCCACTGTAAATCAACAAAACTTCCGTGTGATGTATCACTAGCAGATATGTTATAATCTTTTTTGGCCATTTAGATCTGATTATGATCTTGATAGACTTAACACAATTTTTTAGACAGTGTCAAGATAAATGATTTCAAGAACGATCAAGACTTCTTCAGTTTATTAAGATCAAACGAGATATATGCGTTCAAGAGCGATCAATATATGTTAAGTTTGTCCCGATCAAACAAGATCAAATCAATATCTTGTTTGATCTTAACAAACTTTACTTGTCTTGATCGTTCCTGACCTCAATGAATTAGTGAATTAGTGAACAAGTGGATCTTATTTAATCGCAAACTATCTTAACACATCTTTGTCTTCCTTCAAACCAGTTATCTTGAAAATCACATTAAAATCTTACGCTGTCTTAATTAGATTGTGTTAATCCTGTCAAGATCATGATAAGATTCAAATGTATTTCATCAGCAACTTCATTTAATTTATTTGTTTTCAATGAATACTTATAAGTTTTAGCATGTGCCCACACAGAGTGTTTTTGGTTCAGGAAATATAAGGTATAATTCACGGGAATTCGCATCAAGACCTCATTCCTTCTTACAAAAGCTTGATCACTTGACAGAATTGTTTTGTTTTTCGTAGAATTACATACATTTCAATCTATTAAACGACTTATTATTCAAATGTTAAAGTGTCAAATTGATGGGAAATGGCAGATTTTCTTGAAACCCAAAACACTGACATGAAATTTTTTGCTCAGAAATATTCTTGTCAGTTTTCTTATAGACCGCATGACTGAAATATAAATGCTAAATTTCAAATTTAAAATTCAGTACGTAAAAATTCAGTACTAACAAGACTCGCCGTAAGAGTATTTGTTTCTATATTCTTTGTTATTCTCGTCTATTACATGTATGAGAAGCACTTCTCATTTGTTTTGAATGTTGTAATTTCTGTTTCTGTGCTTTGTATCTGTCTAACGTCATTGTTTTTTTTGGGTCTAAAGTCATTGTTTTCTGTGTTCTCGTTTTGGCCCTGTCTTTGGACTTTTTGTAAATTTCACTCCTTTGTTCCTTCGGTATTCTACTGCGGTTGTTTGTTATCCTAAGATCACATTTAATTATATATTAATTCTTTTCCTTATCAATCTTGTATTGTTTATACTAGGTCAAATGGCCTCAGATTAAAACATATTATAATGTAAGATAAATATCGTGGAATGTGTTTGTAATCGTCGTAAACGTGATTGCTGTTTTGGCTCGCTCTTAATAATTTTTGTGTACTATTTTTCTGCTTTCAAACTTGTTACAGAACAATTAAGTCGGTTGTGTTTGTTTGTTGTTGCTTATAGATAAACGAGTGGAGTGTATTTAGAAAGGACTCGTTACAGAACAATTAAGTCGGTTGTGTTTGTTTGTTGTTGCTTATAGATAAACGAGTGGAGTGTATTTAGAAAGGACTCGTTGCAGAACAATTAAGTCGGGTGTGTTTGTTTGTTGTTGCTTATAGATAAACGAGTGGAGTGTATTAAGAAAGGACCGGTATCAATAATTCAGATGTTAAAGCAAGATGTTGTAATTCTATGCCATTACTATCAGTATTTGCCGACATAAGCTATAAACCCTGAGAATTTTTTGTCCCACAAAAACTAAGAAAGCCAAAACAAAAAAAAAAGTCCGAATCAGTAATGAAGATCTACATATATTCGGCACATAAATTAAGCTATGGATGCTTTACTTATATATTTGGCATTTTGAAAGGCTCGAGACGATGAATTAAATATGGCGAATAGGCAGTTTGCATTGATCTTCATGTACTTTGCTTTTAAAATGCTTGGCCTGTGTTGTTTGTAAATGTCATTGTTATGAGCCTATGCAAGAAGCAAGTGTTTTTGCACGGCGTATAAATATAGGTCCTTTGATAAACAACATCAGGCACCTTGAGTCGATTTTTTTACCAATAAAAAGAGCTCCAGATATTTACTTCAGCCCGATATATTGTTCTATTACCCTGTTGTACATGTGTATGGACAGTCATTGATAACAGTTTGCCTTTCATGCAACTACTGAACTGTTTTGTTTTGTGTATTTACAATAACTTTGTTTTCTGTCTATTACAATTAGTTCTAGGTCTAGTTGTAAAGAGGGTAGTACAAACATATGATTTATACAGCCTTTCCATATTTCCACATGCACAAAGGAGAATTTTTTTTAAAAATCAGGTTGACAAAATTGGTTTCGCTAGTACATATTTACATAATGTATGCTGTAAAACATAACTTTTAAACCTTATTCAGATGATTTGAATGCTTGAGCACCAACATCCTACTTTACCCTGATATATTATTGAAGAATACCCTGATATTTATTCAAAAACCCTTTTCTCTAATGATATGTCAAGTTTAAGTCGGTTTTGACCCGTTAGATAAATTTTCTTTATTCAACGTACCCGTGCTATTGCCAGCCAAATCTATTCGGAATACAATTCTCGGCGTTTATCATTTATCATTAGGGAAAAAGATTACACCACTTTATCCCGATTATTTCCATATTTTATCCACTCTCGATAGTTAAATTTAAAAATTTTAAAATGCTCGGCAAGCCTCGCAATTAAAATTTTGAAATTTAACTATCTCTAGTGGATAAAATATGGTAATGAACGGGATCTTGTGGTGTAATCTTTATGTATTCAATTTTTGTTTGTTTTCAGGTTCACTTTACATCATATTACATTTTTCATACACTTGAATATTCTGTTTATTTATATTATTCATTTACAATTTTGCAACGACAAAACATTCAAGAAAATGAGGTAATAACAATATTATTACTGAACAGAATTATCAAGAGGGTCTGTAAGTCTGGTCAAATTTTGTAACTTCCGGGCACATAAAATGTTCCCGGAAGTTACATTTTTAACGAAAACATATGTCATTTCAAACAAAAACTCGAACGTCACAATACTCAGACGTCATTTTGT
>MJUU01049304.1:3769-29931 GCA_002080025.1 Modiolus philippinarum
ACTTAAGCAGAAAAACTTAACGTGGCCACTAGACCGTGAAATTGAGGTCAAGGTCACATGACAAATGTCAGACTGGCATATACCCAAATAAATCTTGCTATAGGACAAATATTGTGAGTCTAGAGGCTACAGTTGCTGAGAAATAGACTTGAATGTAAAAATTTAACAAAGTCACTGAACCATGAAATTGAGGTCAAAGAAACATGACAGGTGTCAGACTGGCGTGTACCCATATAGATCTCCCTACAAACAAAATATGACGGGTCTAGGTGTAACAGTTACTGAGAAAAGGACTTGAATGTGAAACTATGTCGCAGATTTTCTAAGTTCACTGAACCATGCAATTGAGGTCAAGGCAACACAACAGGTGTCAGACTGCCATGTACCCATATAGATCTCACTATAGACCAAATATGACAAGTCTAGGTATTATAGTTCCTGAGAAAAGGACTTGAATGTGAAACCTATGTCGCAATGTTTATGTGCTTATTGAACCATGAAAACAAGGTCAAGGTCATCTAAAATATATGCTGCTGGAAAGGTCATCACTTGGTGGTGCTGTGGACCAAAGATGATGTTTGTATGTATTACCCTTGAAAAGTTATGAAGGTTTTAGAAAAAAGTTTACGCCGCCGCCGCCGTCGCCGTCGCCGTCGCCGGATTGCTATACCTATGTCTCGCCTTCAGCGACTTTCGTCGCAGGCGAGACAAAAAGTTCTCATCTATATAAGTTCAAGTTAGAATGAGACTCAAGTACGTTGCACTGAGGTTATAAGCATTGCTAAAAATTTTTTTTTAAAGGTTCCAAGGGACCTGTGTCTTGCCTGCTCACTGACCATTGCCAATATAATTTGGCCTTTATTAAGATGTGGTTGCTAAGTAGAATTAAAAATAATTTGTAAAGGTTCCCTGGAACCTAGTGTCACGCCTGTTCACTCAACTGTCATTTCAATTTGGCCTTCATTGTTTCGCCTGCATGCATAGTGTAGGGCGACAAATGTTGGCGTTGGTGTAATTAGCATTGTCATCTGTCCCACTTTTTAATACAGTCTAACTTGCCTTAGTGGTCACCTTGAATAAGCAGCCACCTGATTTAAAGGTCACCTTTTATATTTCCCTTCTTAGTATATTTTATATAAATTAAACCTCATTTAAAAGGCCACCTTTCTTAAAAGGCCAGTTTGACTACTTCCCAAAGGTGACCTGTTAAATCAAGTTTCACTGTAACTCTTTCCTCAGCAACTAGTAAAATCGCAGCCACTTGAAATTTTGGATGTGACTTCAGTATGGGATTCCTCATTGCGCTTATTGAATTCAGGTCTGTTAGACATCTTCTTCTTGTTTATCAACTTGGGATATTTTTCATCATACTATCAATAGTAACCTTTCCATGCTACTACTAATCGAAACCACTTGATATTTTGTATGTGACTTCAGTATGGGGTTCCCTATTGCGCTTATTGAATTCAGGTCTGTCAGACATCTACTTCCTGTTCATTGACTTCATACTGTCCATAGTAAACATTTTTCTCAGCTACTACTAATTGCAGCCACGTGATATTCTGTATGTGACTTCAGTAACAGGTTCCCTGTTGCGCATTTAATTCAGGTCTGTCAGACATCCACTTTCTGTTTATTTACTTGGATTATTTTTCCACATACATCTACTGTCGATAGTAAATATTTTTGTAACATTTTTCTTAGTAACGACAAATCACAAGCCAACTTAAATTTTGTATGTGACTTCAGTATTGGGTTCCCTATTGCGCTTATTCAATTCAGGTCTATCTGACATCTACTTCCTGTGTACATCGAAATCAGACTAAAAAAAACATAAGGCTCACATGTGAGCCTGTTTCGCTCACCTGGTGACTATTGATCAAATATGATTTTTACAAAGGGTTAAATGATTGATCTGAGGTGACAGCCAAATGTTAGTAAAATCATTCATCTTGTAGATTACTGTCATGTTAAAATGCCTAGTTAATATTAATAATGAAAAGGTTTTCAAGAAAAAACAATTTACAACTTTTCCCATAGAGTTCTATGTTAAACTGTATGGTGATGGCAATCTTTTTTTATGATTCGTATAAATACAAGGTATATAACCATCAAGTTATCGTTAATATCAGCTTGATATATGAAAAGGTTTTCAAGAATTTTCAAATTACAACATAAGGTCCATATTAAACTAAGATCTGCCTTGGTGGCCTTCGTAGATTTAGGATCTGTACTAAAATCATACATCTGTTAAAGGATTAGTGACAGCCATTTTCGATTTGTGAATTCGAACTGTACAAATTTATAAAATTTGGTAGATGACCATCATGTTAACATAAACTTGATATATGAAATGGTTTTCAAGAATTAAACAATCACACATTTTCCTAAAGGGTCCAATGTTAAACAAAGATCTTCAAGGGCAGCCATCTTGCATTTATGATTGTTAATAAAATCATACATTTGTTTGATGACCATCATGTCACCATGCCTGGGTAATATCAACTTCATGAACAAATCCGTTTCAAGAATTAGCGATTTACAACATTTTCCCATAGGATAGGGTCCTACAAGTGTGTTAAATTATGTTCCAGAGTGGCATCCATCTTGGACGAGATGTTAACCTATCAGACATCTGTAGAAATTGTACTTCTTAAGAAGATGAATACTTAAATTGCATAGGGTTAAATGTTAAACTAAGTTTTATGCTGGGGGCCATGTTTTTTATTTAATCGGAACAAAATGTGCAATCTTCATTAAGGACCTTTAGTACACCATTCCTGTAAAGTTTGATTGAATTTGCCTCAGGGGTTTCAGAGGAGAAGATTAAAATGATTATTCCCATAGGGCCAATGTTAAACTCAAGTTCCACACTGGCGGCCATGTTTTTTATCAGATTGGAACCAAATGAAGAGTCCTTGTTATGGACCTTTAGTACATCATTCCTGTAAAGTTTGGTTGAATTTGCTTCAGAGAGAAGATATAAATGTGATTTTTCCCATAGGGTGCAATGTTAAATCTATGTTCCGGGCTGACGGCCATGAATTTTATGGGATCGTAACGAAATGAGCAATCTTTTTTAAAGGCCCTTTAGTATATCATTCCTGTATAGTTTGTTGAATTTGCTTCAGTGGTTTAAGAGAAGATGAATATATGATTTTCTCATTGGGTTAAATGATTAACTATGTTCTGTGCTGACAGCCATGTTGAAGGAAATGAGCAATCTTTTATAAGAACCCTTAGTTCATCATTACTGTAAAGTTTGGTTGAATTTATTTCAGTAGTTTCAGAGGAGAAGATGAAAATGTGATTTTCCCATAGGATCCAATGTTGTACTATGTATGTTCCATGCTGGCGGCCATGTTTTTATCTGATCGGAACAAAATGAGCAATCTTTGTTAAGGACCTTTAGTACATTATTCCTGTAAAGTTTGATTGAATTTGTTTCAGTAATTTCAGAGAAGATGAAAATGTGATTTCCCCATAGGTCCAATGTAAAACCCGAGTTCGGCGCTGATGGCCATGTTTTTTATCGGATTGGAACGAAATGAGCAATCTTTGTAAAGGACGTTTAGTGCATCATTCCTGTAAAATATGGTTGACTTTGCTTCAGTGGTATCAGAGGAGAAGATGAAATGTGAAAAGTAACGGATGATGGACATCAAGTGATGGCAATAACTCACACTGACCTTTTGAGTCAAGTGAGCTAAACGATTTAATTTTGAAAATTTTACGGAAACAAGAGGCTCTTAACCACTGTATCGCTCACCTGGGCCACAGCTGATTTTTGCAGTTAAAATGATCCCAATGTTTTAAGGGCATTATTTTTAAATTTGTTAATAGACATTGATGTTATATTATCTTAAATTAAACTATATTCCAGACCGGCAGCTATTTTGGATGGGGTGCAATTCTACTGTCACCTTTCTTGAAGGGGACCAGTGAGTCTAATTTTGGTTCTAATTGACTAAATATTTTCAGAGGAGAACATCTTTAAATGCTTTCCGATAGGCTTCCGATAGGTCTCAAGGTTAAACTATGTTCCCCACTGGGGCCATCTTGAATGCCATGCAGACAAGCCAGGCAAATTTTTCAGCTGGGAATAACTATGGCCTGTTGTGACCAAGTATGTTTTCACTATTGGCTATGTAATTTCAGGAGAAGATATTTAATGTTTTCCCAATTGGTCAAATGATAAAATTGTTCCCCGCTGGCAGACATCTTGCATAAAGCAAAGACCTGAAAAAAGAACTCTTTTGCAGGGCCAAAACCTAAAGACAATTGTGGCCAAGTTTGGTTCAAATTGGCTGAAAAGTTTCAGAAGTGTTTTCCCATAGGGTCGAATGTTAAAACTATGATCCCTGTTGGCGGCCATCTTGGATATAGCACGGATCTGAAAAAAACAACTTTTTGCAGGGGACCATCTAAGGACTATTGTGCCCAAGTTTGGTTTCAATTGGCCAAGTAGTTTTAGAGGAGAAGATCTTTGAAAGTGTTTTCCCATAGGGTCCAATGTTAAAACTATGATCCCCGCTGGAGTCCATCTTGGATATAGCGCAGATCTGAAAAACAACTTTTTTTGCAGGGAACCATCTAAGGACTATTGTGGCCAAGTTTGGTTTTAAATTGCCAAGTAGTTTCAGAGGAAAAGATCTTTGAATGTGTTTTCCCATAGGGTCCAATGTTAAAACTATAATCCCCGCTGGCGGCCATCTTGGATATAGCGGGGATCTGAAAAACATCTTTTTTGCAGGGGACCATCGAAGGACTATTGTGGCCAAGTATGGTTTCAATTGGCTCAGTAGTTTCAGAGGAGAAGATCTTTGAAAGTGTTTTCCCATTGGGTCCAATGTTAAAACTACATTGTATGATCCCCGCTGGCAGCCATCTTGGATATAGTGCAGATCTGAAAAACAACTTTTTTGCAGGGAACCATCTAAGGACTATTGTGGCCAAGTTTGGTTTCAATTGGCTCAGTAGTTTCAGAGGAGAAGATCTTTGAAATTGTTTTCCCATAGGGTCCAATGTTAAAACTATGATCCCCGCTGGTGGCCATCTTGGATATAGCGCGGATCTAAAAAAGACCTTTTTTGCAGGGGACCATCTAAGGACTATTGTGGCCAAGTCTGGTTTTAATTGGCCAAGTAGTTTCAGAGGAGAAGATCTTTGAATGTGGTTTCCAATAGGGTCCAATATTAAAATTATGATCCCCGTTGACGTCCATCTTGGATAAAGCGCAGATCTGAAAAACAACTTTTTAGCAGGAGACCATCTAAGGACTATTTTAGCCAAGTTTGGTTTCAATTGGCTCAGTAGTTTCAGAGGAGAAGATCTTTCAAAGTGTTTTCCCATAGGGTCCAATGTTAAAACTATGATCCCCGCTGGTGGCCATCTTGGATATAGCGCGGATCTGAAAAACAACTTCTTTGAAAGTATTTCCCCATAGGGTCCAATGTTAAAACTATGATCCCCGCTGGCAGCCATCTTGGATATCGCGCGGATCTGAAAAACAACTTTTTTGCAGGGGACCATCTAAGGACTATTGTGGCCAAGTTTGGTTTCCATTGGCTCAAATGTTTCAGAGGAGAAGATCTTTGAAAGTGTTTTCCCATAAGGTCCAATGTTAAAACTATGATCCCGCTGACGGCCATCTTGGATATAGCACGGATCTGAAAAATAACTTTTTAGCAGGAGACCATCTAAGGACTATTTTGGCCAAGTTTGGTTTCAATTGGCTCAGTAGTTTCAGAGGAGAAGATCTTTGAAAGTGTTTTCCCATAGGGTCCAATGTTAAAACTATGATCCCCACTGGCAGCCATCGTGGATATAACCCGGATCTGAAAAACAACTTTTTAGCAGGAGACCATCTAAGGACTATTTTGGCCAAGTTTGGTTTCAATTGGCTCAGTAGTTTCAGAGGAGAAGATCTTTGAAAGTGTTTTCCCATGGGGTCCAATGTTAAAACTATGATCCCCGCTGGCGGCCATCTTGGATATAGGGCGGATCTGAAAAACAACTTTTTTGCACAGGACCATTTAAGGACTATTGTGGCCAAGTTTGGTTTCAATTGGCCATATAGTTTCAGAGGAGAAGATCTTTGAAAGTATTTTTCCATAGGGTCCAATGTTAAACTATGTTCCCCACTGGGGCCATCTTGGATATCGCGCGGATCTGAAAAACAACTTTTTTGCAGGGGACTATCTAAGGACTATTGTGGCCAAGTATGGTTTCCATTGGCTCAGTAGTTTCAGAGGAGAAGATCTTTGAAAGTGTTTTCCCATAGGGTCCAATGTTAAAACTATGATCCCCGCTGGCAGCCATCTTGGATATAACCGGGATCTGAAAAACAACTTTTTAGCAGGAGACCATCTAAGGACTAATTTGGCCAAGTTTGGTTTCAATTTGCTCCGTAGTGTCAGAGGAGAAGATCTTTGAAAGTGTTTTCACTTAGGGTCCAATGTTAAAACTATGATCCCCGCTGGCGGCCATCTTGGATATAGGGCGGATCTGAAAAACAATTTTTTTGCACGGGACCATTTAAGGACTATGTGCCCAAGTTTGGTTTCAATTGGCCATGTAGTTTCAGAGGAGATGTTCTTTGAAAGTATTTTTCCATAGGGTCCAATGTTAAACTATGATCCCCACTGGCGGCCATCTTGGATATCAGGCGGATCTGAAAAACAACTTTTTTGCAGGGGACCATCTAAGGACTATTGTGGCCAAGTTTGGTTTCCATTGGCTCAGTAGTATCAGATGAGAAGATCTTTGAAAGTGTTTTCCCATAGGGTCCAATGTTAAAACTATGATGCTGCTAGCGGCCATCTTGGATATAGCATGGATCTAAACAAGAGGCTCTCAACAGCCTGTATCGCTCACCTGGGCCACGGCTGACATATGCAGTTAAAATAGTCCCAATGTTCTAAGGGCATTATTTTCAAATTTGTTAATAGACATTGATGTTATATTATCATAAGTTAAACTATGTTCCAGACTAGCAGCTATTTTGGATGGGGTGCAGTTCTTTTGACCAAGTTTGGCTCCAATTTGACCAGTAGTTTCAGAGGAGAAGATCTTTGAATGTCTTTTCCCATAGGGTCCAATGTTAAAACTATGATCCCCGCTGGCGGCCATCTTGGATATAGCGCAGATCTGAAAAAAAAACTTTTTTGCAGGAGACCATCTAAGGAAAATTTTGGCCAAGTTTGGTTTCAATTGGCTGAGTAGTTTTAAGGAGAAGATCTTTGAATGTCTTTTCCCATATGGTCCAATGTTAAAACTATGATCCCCGCTGGCGGCCATCTTGGATATAGCGCAGATCTGAAAAAACAACTTTTTTGTAGGAGACCATCTAAGGAAAATTTTGGCCAAGTTTGGTATCAATTGGCTGATCTTTGAATGGAATAAAAGAGATAACAGGAAACACCTACAATGGCCGAAAAACATAGCCACATGCCAGAAAGTAAATAGGAATTGCACAAGAAAAAACCCACAATAAAAATACAAAAGACAAACATAAACAACGATAGGAACTCGGGACAGCCGGACTTGGTACCGGCATTAGCAAAAGCCAGCGGTAGGGTTAAACCGGTTTATTGAATGTCTTTTCCCATATGGTCCAATGTTAAAACTATGATCCCCGCTGGCGGCCATCTTTGATATAGCGCGGATCTGAAAAAAAAAAATTTCGCAGGGGACCATCTAAGGACTATTGTGGCCAAGTTTTGTTTCAATTGGCTGAGTAGTTTCAGAGGAGAAGATCTTTGAAAGTGTTTTTTCATAGGGTCCAATGTTAAAACTATGATCCCCGCTGGCGGCCATCTTGGATATAGCTCAGATCTGGAAAAATATATATAACCCATATACCAAGTATCATTGAGCTACAACTTGTAGTTACTGACCTAATCATAAAAAACTTTACATGCTTAGTAGACCGTAAAATTGAGGTCAAGGACAAAAGCGATATGACAGACTGTCATGTACTACCCAAGACCAACCCATATACCAAATATCATTGACCTAACACTTGTAGTTGCTGAGAAACTGACCTAATCACATAAACTTAACATCAAAGTTTACGCTGTCGACGCTGTCGCCGTCATACTTTGTACGCATATGTCTCGCTTTCCGTGACTTTTGTCGCAGGCGAGACAAAAATTAGGGATAACATGTAATTCCTAGAAATTTTAGGGAATTCATGTATTCCCCTTAATCAGCCAGGATTCCCCTTAATCAGCCAGGTATTACATGAAATCTCTGATTATGCCAGGGATTACATGTAATCCCCAATTACACAGATTCCCTGTAACATATGCATGTATATAGGCAATTTCCTTTAGTACCAGAGAACTTTACATTAAGAATGGATACAATTCTGAAAGGGAACCATCTGAAGACCCATTCCACCAAAGTTTGGTCCAAACTGACACAGTGGTTTCACTGACACAAAGTGATGGCAAAATGTCTTCCTGGCATAGCCAGGTAATTATAAGCTTAAAAGAGGGAAGACATAATTTTTAATTTTTAAGACATTGTTGTTTGCAACAACAAATTGGTAGGATGAATTTCAGAGAGTAGAACATCAACAACTAAATATGTTTTTTTTAAACTGTTCTTTTTGGTTTCAAGTGCATTACATGTATTCCTCAAACTAATATGCAATAGGTTTGGTCATATCCTAAATTTATCTGGCTATTTACCTGTGTACCAACAACAATCATCCCAGGATAAAACGCTGTCAGTGTTTCTTCACTTATAAATTCGTGTCTAAATTCAAATATTGAAGAATGCAATAAAAGTTCTCCACCATGCTGTGCAAGGACCTTTGTTTTAATTCTACTGAAAATAGCAGGATCATCATGAACACTTTTTTCAAAATCTGAAGAACTTTCTGTTTGGTGTCTTACAGGTCTTGTTTTCATAGGCCGCTCTTTTTCTTCACTAGATCCGTGAATATCTGCTTTCATGTTTTTGACCTGCAGGAGCAAATAAGTTTGTTTCAGCAAGCATTAAAGACAATATATTGAAAGACAAAGGTTCTGTGATCCCACCTGTTTCTCCTGCTTGCACTGCAAGAGAATTTCAATGGTGATCTGTAGGAGAGTTGCACTTTTTTTATAATGCAGATGGATGTACAGAAATTTGTATGCTTACACCTAAACTCTATGTTTGAGAAGGGTATAATTATTTACCTGTGTTACTCAAAACAAGAGCTGTCGCCAGATGGCAGCCAGTTATACCCCTGCTAATTGAACCCTGAATCAATATAGCAAGTCTAAATTTAAGTGTGTGTGGACACAGAACAAATATTCACACAATGATATACCTCCCCCCTTTCTCCATAAAATATTCAAGATGAAATATTTCCCCTTCAAAATTTTGGACAGCAACCATATACCTTCATGCACATCTTCAGGTAGTGTACTTGGACAGTGTAACATTTCATCAAAATCCAAGCAGTTGTTTAAGAGAGCATGCACTGACAAGGTCCCCCCCTTTTCCAGAAAATTATCTCCCCATCAAAATTCTGGACAGAAACCATATAACTTCAGGTGGTGTACTACAACTGTGTAACATTTCATCAAAATCCAAGCAGCCATTTAGGAGAACATGCACTGACAAAGTTCATCCCCCCATTGACAAATAATATTCAAAGACTAATTATCTCCCCTTCAAATTTCAGGCAGCAACTATAATACTTCATGCACATCTTCAGATAGTGTACTACATCTGTGCAACATTTCATCAAACTCCAAGCGGCCGTTTAGGAGAACATGTGCTGACAAGGTTCGCCCCCCCCCCCCCTCTTCCAGAAAATATTCAAAGTCAAATTATCTCCCCTTCAAAATTTCGGACAGCAACCATATCACTTCATGCACATCTTCAGATGGTATACTATGACTGTGTAATATTTAATCAAAATCCAAGAAGCTGTTTAGGAGAACATGTGCTGACAAGGTACATGGATGGACGGACAGACAGACGGACGGACAGACAGGGTGATTCCTATATACCCTCAAACTTTGTTTGCTTGGGGTATAATAATGGAACTTGCATACAGAGTTTCAGATTCCAAACATGAATACTTCAGAAGATTTCACTTATTACTGGATATCTCGAAATACATTTGGCTCATTTTTCCGCCCTGATGGCAAATTTCAAAATTCCGAAACCTTTGGCACAGACAACTTTTATAGTGTTACTTATACCCTTATTACATGGTTTCTGCGATTTAAGGCACAAAAAGGAGTTCTAGCGGAATCGATTTTTTGGTTTTTTGGACCCCCTAGAGGCCATGCCCTGAGGGGGTCATACCAAAGTTCGGACACCCTCTGTGAAGTTGCTACATAATATGTGAGTCGATTCCCAAGTTTCAACTTTCTAGCCCACATGGCCTTAGATATTTCTTCAATTATTGGATATTGTGAAAATTCGTTTTCGCCCATTATTTGTCCCTAGGGCTTTTGACCTAAATTCCCAATCAACAGTGTGCTACTTCTGATCATACTCTAGTATGGTTCCAAGTTTCAAATTTGTAACCCTTATAGTTTCAGAGCTATCGGGGAGCATTACAAACGTACGTACCCCGCTTTGGCTAATCGGGGGATAAAAATTAGCCCTAAAAGGCAAAATTTTCAGAATTGTAGATTTTTTGTCATTTTTTGATTGGTTTTTGATTGAAATGAAAGTCGCCAACCATGAGCACATTCAAAATATTTGTACATAATTTGTAATTTACTATTTTAAACAATATATAAGAATCTTGGTATCGTAAAAAAGGTTGGCAAATGTTAAATATGCGAAAAACCACTCAAACACCAGCCTTTTCAGCCATTTCCTCAATTTATGCTATGCTTGGTTGTCTTATTTGACCAAATCTGTTAATTTAATATCCAAAAACCAATCGAACAAGAGCTGTCGCCGAATGGCAACCAGGTATACTCCCACTCATCGAAACCACGATAAAAAATTCAGGTTTTCACTAAATTTTGTAATTAAGTACAATTTTCGTTAACAAGGAAGTAAACATCCAACAGGACTCAAAATAGGAGTAATGACGTTCCTTACAACTAATCATATACTTGAGGCTGCATACGAATACAAATCAATCCCTCTTGCAGAAGCTGAGAAAATACGAAGAAAAATTCATTTTTCACTACATTTCGCAACAGTCACATTTCGTCAAACAGGAAGTACACATCTGACAGGACTCAAAATAGGACATTCTTTACAACTAAACATATAGAGGCTGCATACGAATATCAATCCCTCTTGCAGAAGCTGAGAAAATGCGACGAAAAATTAATGTTTTCACAACAGTTCGCAACAGTCACATTTCGTCAAACAGGAAGTACACATCTGACAGGACTCAAAATAGGACATTCTTTACAACTAAACATATAGAGGCTGCATACCGATTTTGAAATCAATCCCTCTTGTAGAAGCTGAGAAAAATGTGACAAAAAATTCATGTTTTCACTACAGTTAGTAACTAAGTAAACAGGAAGTACACATCTGACAGGACTCAAAATAGGACATTCCTTATAACTAACCATATTAAGGCTGCATACCAATTTTGAGATCAATCCCTCTTGTAGAAGCTGAGAAAAATGTGATTGATTGATTGATTGAATATTGTTTAACGTCTACTCAGCAATATTTCAGCTATATCAAGACGAGAACAAGTTTGTTAATAAATAATCACTTTGGGATATGGAAAGGGCCATGGGACAGGAAATTCTGACTGCCACTGGAAAAGTAGGGTGAAATCTTCAAGGGCGAGGAATTTAGCCTTGTAGCCGATCACCTACAGACCACCCCAAAAAGAGCTTGCTACAAGGGTTCTTTAACGTACAGGAAGCGTGGCATTTCTTCGAACATGTGGACCTGTGTTTACATCCCATCCGAAAGATGGGTTGTGTATTTATTAATCCCGCACAACCACGGAATGGGTCCTATTTCTATATCCCGGGACCCTCGGGGTCAGCCTCCGTTTAGTAGGGGTCAACACCCTGCAAGCCGGAGATACTAGGTCCCGGGGTTCCCTCGGGGTCCTCTGTTAGGAAGACTCATACTCCAAGCTCAGAGGATGCTGAGGGCCTATTCATAAGCCCGGACCGCGCACGGCGGGAGAAAAATGTGACGAAAAATTCATGTTTTCACTACATTTCGTAACAGTCACATTTCATCAATCAGGAAGTACACATCCAACAGCACTCATAATAGGACGTTCCTTACAACTAACCATATTGAGGCTGCATACCAATTTTAAAACTAATCCCTCTTGTAGAAGCTGAGAAAAATGCGACGAAAAATTCATTTTTTCACTATAGTTAGTAACAAAGTCCCATCCGCCAAACAGAAATTACACATCCGACAGGACTCAAAATAGGAAGTTGCTTAAAACTAACCATATTAAGGCTGAATACCAATTTTGAAATCATTCCCTCTTGTAGAAGCTGAGAAAAATGTGACAAAAAATTCATGTTTTCAGTAACATTCACATTTCGTCAAACAGGAAGTTCACATCTGACAGGACTCAAAATAGGACGTCCTTACAACTAACTATATAGAGGCTGCATACCAATTTTGAAATCAATCCCTCTTGTAGAAGCTGAGAAAAATGCGAAGAAATTTTTTTCGGACAATCGGACGGATGAACGGACGGACAAGGTGAATGCAGTATGCCCCCTCTCTGTAGAGTGGGGGTATAATAAATTAAAGTAGACAGTATAGAGTTCCAAAACCACCAAAAATCTTTCTTTAGCTTTTCTTCAAATTTTGGGCCAAATGGGAGCCTTACCGAACCTACTCCTTTTTGCAGTCGTTTAAAAATTGCAATTTTGTCCTTCTGATCCCTTATCCCATGCAAATGAAATTATTTTTTGAAACTTACCTCTACAACAGAAACAACAGTAAAAGGGACTCCTGTAGATAAGTGATTTGTCCAAACATAATCTTTAGTGGCTAGTAACATATCACATTGTGATGAAATACTCTGCTTAAGAATTACTTCTTTTGTGTTTGGCCTCACATCTATATCTTCGCTGAAATGACAGAAATGATTAAATCTAATTTCTTTCTCCGTATAATTTGTATTTTTAAAATATTTTCAAAATTTTGTAACAGTAGACAATAAAGGGCTATGAGGAGTGCAGCATGATTCGACTGTGGATAATGAACACTGAAATTTGAACAAGTGTAATTTAAAGTGAATGTGGAAACAACTAGAGCATGTCGAAACTGGCGCTGTCAGAAGGGCCCTGCAATTTCAATCCTGAAACTCTCAGCAAAAGTAACTTAAGCTGTCGCCAAATGGCAGCCAATTGTACCCCCACTAATTGAACTCTGAATCAATATGGCAAGAGTAAATTTAAGTGTGTGTGGACCCAATACAGTTGTGGACACAGTACAAATGTGGACACAATACAGGTGCAGACACAAATATACCTCCCTTGAAAATTTCATAAAGCAACCGTATGACTTCATGCACATCTTTAGGTGGTATACTACAACAGAATAACATTTCATCAAAATACCACTACCTGTTTAAGAGGACATGCACTGACATGGTTTGTCCCCTCTTTTTCAATAAAATATTCAAAGATGAATTATCTTCCCTTAAAAATTTCAGGCAGCAAACATATTACTTCATATACATCTTCATGTGGTGTACTAAGACTGTGTAACATTTCATCAAAATCTAAGCAGCTATTTAACAGAACATGTGCTGACAAAGTTCGTCCCCACCTTTTTGCCAGAAAAAAAAATCAAAAATGAATTATCTCCCCTTCAAAGTTTGGGACAGCAACCATATTACTTCATGCACATCTGCTGATGGTGTACTACAACTGTGTAAAATTTCATCAAAATCCAAGCAGCCGTTTAGGAGAACATGCGCTGACAAGGTACATGGACTGACAGACAGACCGACAGAGTGATTCCTATATACCTCCCCCCCCCCCCAACTTTGTTTGCAGAGGTATAAAAATAATAAATTTGTGGATTCAAATTCTGTTTGATGCACTATTGTGTTTTAATTTGCCGGACACAGTGATTTCTTGAAGTCAGGTGAGCTTAAAATGTGACAGAAATTTTCAAGAAATGAAAATATTCTGTCATACAGGAAGTGCGAAATGGAGAGATTCAAAACTGTCTTAAACCTTATATTAGTCCCCATATTAATACTCAATGCCAAATTGCAGAAGGCTGGGATACATGCTTCCTTAAAAAAATGAGACAGAAATTTTCACGAAGTGAAAAATATTCCAAGTTCTGTTAAACAGGATGTGGGCATTTGAGAGATCCAACACAGTGTAGGTCTCCATACTGATACTCCATGTCAAATTGCAGAAGGATGGGAAATGTGTTTCCTGAGAAAAATGTGACAGAAATTTTTGAGACCCTGTGCAAGAAGATGGATAGTGATCCCTATATGTTGCCACTGTGTGAAAGCAGGCGACACAACTATAGTCCCTGCTGGATACATTTTTTATAGGGACCAACAAAGGACTATTGTGACCAAGTTTGGTTCCAATTGGCCCTGTTGTTTCAGAGGAGAAGATTGTAAGGCAGTAAATTCGATTTTTGAATTTATACAATGTACATGTACTAAATGTAAACTAAACACCTTTCAGTGCTGCCAAGTCTCATAGATTGAATGTGACTTATGTGTTATTTCTTGTGTCAATTTGGGGACAAATTCCTTTGATCTTTTGTTTGCATTCTCTTTGATCTCCTGCATTGGGTGAAGGACATTTTAGCGAAAATGTTTTTGATGGTAAAGGACATTTTAGCAAGAGAAATGGGTACATTTTAGCGAATTAAAATTAAGTTACCTGTAAAATATTGATGGACAATTTAGCAAATCAAAATTCAATATAATACTGAAATTAATCGATATGCGTGATCTTAATTATATAAAAAATATACAGGTATTCAAAAATAAATGTATCATATACATGTAGAGACTTGATGATTTAATGCATGTTTCTCTAAACAGGACTACTGGAATTCACAACGAGCTTGTTTCAAAAATACCCTAATGAAGAAAGCCCAACGGATCTTTTTTAGAGGTCTTGTTTTCAAGTACCAGACAAAAACCGAGATATAATGCCTTACTGTCTAACATATGTTGTACTGATATTGTGCTTTGGATTTATTGTATTTTTTCTTTAATTTTATTAATCTGTTGAACTAGTGATTCATTTTAAAATGGTCATCCATTAAAATAAAAGTATTAAAAATTACCTGGATCAAAATCTTTCTTCCACCTCCCCGGCAGGGAGCAACAACCAAAGCAGGAAGAACGGAGAATGGAGGAGGCATTGACAATATATATGTCGCTAAAATGTCCATCTATTTTTTTTCCAATTTTGCTAAATTGTCCTTTCAAAGTTTCGCTAAAATGTACATATTTTTGTTGCTAAAACGTCCACGTTTTTCACTAAAATGTCCACCCATTTCGCAAAAATGTCTGCCGATGCCTGCATTTGTCTTGCAAATACCTTTATGCATCTTTTACAAATATTATTGGCTTTTTTATACAAAACATACAAACTTACTAATAACGAAGGCCATTCATTCTTACAAATGCTTTAAATAAATCTACAAATGCAGCTTCTGAAACATCACCACGTTTTGTGCAAGCAGTTATAAGTATCTTTTCAATACAGTCCATAAAATCTTCTGTTCTTACATCTTCTGTTACTCTTCTAAAAGTAAAAGTTAGAATAGATACATTTTGTAGTGTTGATTTTCCTCATTTTGAAATAGGACATATTAATTAAATAATAAAAAAAAATTTCCAGAATTCTGGATTTTTTTTTGGAAAATTAATTTTAATTAGCACATGAAAAGACATTTCCATAAAACAATAAATTCAAATTTATTTACAATTTACACAGTGTGTATGTGTAGATTATGTTTAAAATTTTAGAGCACATTTCACCAAACATCTATTACCTGCAGCTTGATAAATATAGAATTACCAAATGTTTTATGTTTACTGGTTGTCTTTATTATTTACTTTAGTGGAAGCCTTAAAAAACATGAAGTTCCTGAGTGCTTAAATATTAGAAAATATAACTATTAAGAGTGTAGAAATGTCATTTCTCATGAGATATTGTTGTGAAACTACAGTTGCTAGGTAGAATTCAAAAAAAAATAAAGGGCTACGCCGAGCGCAGCATGATACGACTGCAGCATGTCGGCCACTGAAATTTGGACAAGTGTAAACTAAAATTAATGTGGACACAGTAATTTGGTGGACACAATAAGGACCTTGTCACAGAAAGTAACTGGACACAAACTAGTGAAAATAAAAATTAGCTCTTTTAATCCCTTATTTCTAGGATATTGTAAGAGTGAAGAATTCTGTTGACTACCATCAAGAAAAATCCAAAGAAAAAAACTCAGGTTGAAATCCAATAAAAATATAGATTTCACATATTTTGAAGTATTGCAATTTGGCCCCTTTGACCCATTATAGCTTGCAAACCAAAGAGCAATGCAAAATATACTGCCATATCACTGAAAGCTTAAAATGAGAACAATCCAAAGATAAAAATCCCACCAAATTTAATGAATAAAGGGCTACACCGAGCGCAGCATGATACGACCGCAGCATGTCGATCACTGAAATTTCAACAAAAGTAGTTCAAAGTGAATGTGGACACAGTAAAGAGCTTGACATAATAATTAGATGGACACAAAAAGAAGCTTGACACAGTTATTAGCTGGCAACAAACTACGGAAAAAATCAACCCTTTTGATCACTTATTGATAAAAAAAAACTGTAAGAGCTATGCAAAATATGCAAAATATTTTACTATCAACTAAAACTACATCCACAGAAAAAAAATCCACGTTATCTGCAAATTCGCAATTTTGGCCCCTTTGGCCCCTCATAGCTGGGTAAGGAAACAAGTAACCAAAAATCTAATAGCTGAGTGCCATATTAATTTTTCACAAGGAATCCATTGAAAAAAACTGCATCAAAATCCGACTAAAATAAAAAAATTAACTTTTTTGAGATTAGCCCCTGTTGGGCCCCATTTATCTCGTGAGCGATACATGCTACGTGAATCCGTTGGTATACTCCAGATTGGAAATTTCCTCAGGAGCACACTGAAACAAACCCCATCAAAATCCAATAAATAATAAAGATTCTACAGTCAAATATGTGAAAACACCAAATTTAACCCTTTTTTGGCCCCTAATTCTGAAATGGGTGGGGCCAAAAACTAAAGGAAAAAAAGGTTTCTCAAGATTGTTCCAAGAAACATCATAGTAAGATTTGAAAACAATCTGTCCACTAGAACCAAAGTTATGCTGTCCACAGACACGAAAATACCTAATTTAACCCCTTTTTGGCCCCTTTTTTGCCTCTTTTTCAAAAATGGGTTGGGCAGTAATGCAAAATTAAAACCCAGTCTTAAGCTTGTGCCAACAAACATCATGCTAAAATTTGGTAACAATCCGTTCACTAGAACCAAAGTTATGCTGTCCACAGACGCCGACGCCAGCGCCATACCATAATACGACCACAAAATTTTTGCGGTCGTATGAAAATAGGTGGTCTTTGATACTTTCTGTAAATTTACCAAAATTGGAACCATTGTTCAGAATTTCTTAGTTTTCAGAATTTTTTTTTTACCAAACACTTGTCAGAATATAATATAATATGCAAAAATTTCAAAAAATTGATGGGTGTTCCATGGAACACTTGTGTCGCCTGCACTACAGAAGAGCCATTTATGGCCAAGTGAACCTCTAAAATCTGTAAAATCAAAATTTTTAGTATCAGGTGCACAATTAAATCAAGTGATCAACATATTCTGAAAGGTTGCTTGGAAGAGTACCACATTAACAAACTAAATTAACCAATGGGCTATTTTGGCTCAGTCAACCTCTAAAATCTGTAAAATCAAAATATTATGCATCAGATGCACAACAAGATCAGGTGAACAACATATCCTGCAAGTTTGGTTGGAATCTGACTTATAGCTATGATGGAGTTGGGGATTAACTAACCAGAATAACAAATTAACCAGGATAACAATTGAGCAACTTTTGCTCCATAAACCTCTAAAATATGTAAAATCAAAATTCCAAGTATCAGGTGCACAACTACACCAAGTGAACAACATATCCTGAAAGTTTGGATGGAATTGGACTAGCAGATTTGAAGGAGTTGCCGATTCAAAAACCGACAGATGACGCAGGACGACGACGACAACGATGTAAGACGACGGATAGCAATCCCTATGTGTCGACTCTGCTTACAGCAGGCGACACAAAAATATGTGTCTTTCACAATTTCACAAAATTGACCAAAGTTGGAACAGGAACCAAAATTCTAAAAAACTTATTGCAAATCTACACACTATATGCAACAATTCTGCATGAACATTTAATCCCTAAATCCAACAAGATGTGTTGTTGGCCTTTTAGGCCAGGTGAGCTAAAAAACAATATATGCCCCTGTTCCTCGATCTGGGGGCATAAAAATGTAGGAGGAGTTTGCATCACATGCCACATGTGTTTACATCCACATCTTTGAGTCTACTAGTATGTCAAAATTGACGTCTTGGAGCCTCTTGTTTGCATCAAGATAAAGATAAAAAATCCAAAAGCTTATTGCTCATCTGCAGACTTTGTGCAATAATTCTACAACTTTATGATAAGAGGAATCAGAGGAAACTAGAGAATGTGATGGATGCCCCGCAATAGGCATTATTAGTAGATACATGAACTTTGGACCAATTTAACCCAAGTCCTCATGGAACCTTATAAATGGGGAACTAAATGGTAGTCACTGAAGCACATGGACACCTAAATCAGCATGCCCATTCACGTACAGCAGCACGTAATTTGCATACATTTAAAATATAAAACATGCATGTAAAATTTCACTGGTCAGAAATGTGCATACAAGTACATTTGAAAAAACTAGAGCTGTTGCCAGGTATACCCCCCCCCCTAATTCACAGTAACTTAGGTATTTAGTTATTTGAACCCTGAATCAATATGGCAAGTGTAAATCTAAGTGTGTGTGGACCCAGTACAAATGTTGGCACAATACAAGTATGGACAAAATGATATACTTCCCCCTTTTTTCTGAAAATATTAAAGATGCATTATCTCCCCTTCAAAATTTCAGACAGCAACCATATTACTTCATGCACATCTTCAGCTGGTGTACTAAAACTGTGCAACATTTCATCAAAATCAAAGTAGTGGTTTAGGAGAACATGTGCTGCCAAGGATCACCCCCCCTTTTTACACAGAAAGTATTCAAAGACAAATTATCTCCCCTTCAGAATTTCAGACAATAACCATATAACTTCATTCATATCTTCAGCTGGTGTACTAAAACTATGCAACATTTCATCAAAATCCACTTAGCTGCTTAAGAGAACATGCGCTGACAATGTTCCCCCCTTTTTTCCAGAAAATATTCAAAGACGAATTATCTCCCCTTCAAAATTTGGGGCACAAACTATATATATATAACTTCATGCACATCTTCAGATGGTGTACTACAACTGTGTAACATTTCATCAAATCAAAGCAGCCATTTTGGAGAACATGTGCTGACAAGGTTCGCCTCCCACCTTTTTCCAGAAAATATTCAAAGACGAATTATCTCCCCTCCAAAATTTTGGGCAGCAAACATATTATTTCATGCACATCTTCAGATGGTGCACTACAACTGTGTAACATTTCACCAAAATCCAAGCAGCCGATTAGGAGAACTTGTGCTGACAAGGTACATGCATGGACAGACAATGGACGGACCGGGTGATTCCTATATACCCCCAAAGCTTTGTTTGCGGAGGGTATAATGATCATTGAAGATCACAGTTTTCAGATCGAAATGTATTGTTCAAATCAAAAGCGAAGGGAAAATAGTTGTCGGCATATGTAATGCAAATTACAGTAATAGGTTCCTTGCGAAGCTGTTTTAAGTAGCAAAGTAAAAATACTGGTATGCATAAGTACCCTTTAAAAAACACCTTGTACCCCCAAATTTAAATTCAAAGGGTACATATAACCTCATCTGCAAGAAGCATGCTGCCTAAATGTTGGGTCTTAGTGGAATATTCACAAGGGTGAACCTGAATGCTATGGGGCAATATAATGAAGATATCATGTATATAATTGTTGAGCAATGGATCTAAAAACAAACCTTAACCAAAATCACTCAAGTGTGAAATGTACATGTAGATCATGGACACCCAATTGTTGGTGCTTTATGTAGTACTCATTACTTATTAAAATGAATATTATAATGCATTAGGCCACACCAAATTAATTAGTAGTTCTTCGAGATTTTGGCCGAAAAAATTGGAGCGAGTGAGCGAAATTTTTTTTTTAATTTTAAATTTTTCGCCTCAAATATTCTTGAATTTAAGAGCGAGCCAAATATTGTTTTTTTATTTTTTCTTGTCTGGTGTTTCAATAATGTTTCAAATATGCGTATTTGAACCTGCATAACAGCTTACATTCAACCTCCAGACTTAAAAGGGCATTTGTGATAAATCAACAACAACTTTTTCACATTCTGACCTTCTGTTACATGATATCTATAGCCACAACTACATGTATATGTTGTTCAGCACTACACTTTTCAGTATGCATATTGATCACTAACTAGTCTACCAAAGAATTGTGTAAATTTCATGTAAATAATCACTAGAGATCATTTAAGATGTACTTAACTAGAAACTTGTGCAAAAAAAGACAAGCAGATTCAAAAATGATAATAGCTTGCAGAGTTGGTCAATATCTGGCAGTGATTATCTTAAACAGGTGCTAGAACTTGATAATTCTTATGATGTCTTAGAAATATTCCACTATTTATGTTTTAAAAACCTAAATGTATAACCTCTATACAAAGAGCAACAATGATTAAGATGCATGCAAGAAAGTTTTGTCTTATGTAGTAAGTAAAATTATTTAGGTAAATTTAAAAAGCTTTTTTTGTCAGTAGTATATACTGACATGACTGATGTCATCATGAGTATGCAATTTTAAAATTAGATTCATGGCTTGTTCTAGTGAATACGACTCATCCCAAATTCATATTGATACTGTTTCACTTATTGAACAGACAAGAAGAGTTAACCAGTTAAGTTCATCTTACTAGGCTTTCCCACATTTGGCNTGTACACTATGAAAAAGAAAGGAAATGGGTTAAATGTCAAGGAGACAACATCCCATATCCAGGTTAAAACGACCCAAAACAAAGCATCTAGGGTCACCGTACAGTCTTCAACACAGCGAGGAACCTCACACCACTAGTCCTACAACAACTTTTGTCTGTTGTGTTTATCAATGTCCAAATATTAAAGGTTGCACAACAAACAAAGGCTTATGTATAGGAATAATCTGTACACACTGATATTTATTTACGCAAGTCATACACAAAAAAATTGTAATACAATGTAGGTGCAAAACACGAAATTCAACGAATGTTGAAAACAATGGAAATGTCAAAACGTAACCAAGCCGTTACAAGATTTTAAATACCACTCAAGTATTTGCGGAGAGAATTAGACAGGACGGCTTAAATAATTCAAGTGTGACGCCTCACGACTATTCATAAAAGGCAGTTGACTGTTTTTACTTCGTTCCCACATCATTTTCTTGCAGCCATGTCATCTGAATCAGAATAACGCTTCTTATATCAAGCACATAAATGACACAGATTCGATTTTTATAATTTCCGAATCAAATTCGTGAAAACTTTTTGTTGATTTCAACGTGCGGGATTTTTATTTTTATTTTTTTATTTTGATTTTGGAAAATTAGGTGCGGGAAAATAATTTTTATTTTTAAATTTTGATTTTGCTAATTTAGGAGCGGGATTTCCAAAGAACTACTAATTAATTTGGTGTGGCCTTATCATAAAGATATCAAGAATAGTTGATGAAAAATGGATCTAATCACAAAATTTAACCGAAGCCACTCAACCATGAAATGTAGGTCATGGACACATAATTGTTGATGCTTACGGTAGTACTCATAAAGGTGAATGCTAAAATGAAATATCATACAGATATCATGTATAGTTGTGGAGAAATGGACCTAAAGGCAAAATTTAACCAAAGTCACTCAACCATGAAATGTAGGTCATGAACACTTAATTGTTGGTGCTTTGGGTAGTTCTCATAGAGGTGAATGTTAAGATGCAATTTCATAATGGTATCATGTACAGTTGATGAGAAATGTACCTAAACGCAAAATTAAACCAAAGTCACTCAACCATGAAATAAAGATCATAGACACCTAATTATTGACGCATTGGGTAGTACTCATAGAGGTGAATGTTATGATTCAATATCATAAAAATATTACTCTAGGTTAATAAACTTTGGACCTAAATGCAAAAATTAAACGTGTGACGTACGGACGGACAAGGGTAAATCTGTTTAAACGGTGTCCTCTGTAAAATGTGTCTTCCTGTTCTTTGTTAGAAATTAATAAAGGGCTACGCCGAGCGCAGCATGATACGACCGCAGCATGTCGAATACTGAAATTTGAACAAGTGTAATTCAAAATGAATGAGGACACAGTAAAGAGCTTGATACAGTAATTAAATGGACACAATAAAGAGCTTGAATCAGTTGCAATTTTGGCCCCTTTGGCCCCTTTAGCTCAGAAACTGGAAAAGCTATGCCAAATTTGTTGACTTACTACTGAAAGTTTATATCAAGAAGAATCCAAAGAAAAAAATCTGAAGGATTTCACATATTTCCAAAAATTACAATTTTGGCCCCTTTGACCCCTTGTAGCTCAAAAACTGTAAGAGCTACACAAAATCCATTGACATACTACTAAAAGCTTATATCAAGAGGAATTCAAAGAAAAAAATCCCATCGAAATCCGATGAAAATAAAGATTTCACATATTTAGAAAATTTGCAATTTTGGCCCCTTTGATGCCTTGTAGCTCGGAAAATCCGTTGGCAAACTACTGAAAGCTTATATCAAGAAGAATTCAAAGAAAAAAATCCCATCGAAATCCGATGAAAAATAAAGATTTCACATATTTAGAAAATTTACAATTTTTGCCCCTTTGACTCCTTGTAGCTTGGAAACGGTAAGAGCTACCCAAAATCCGTTGACATGTACTGAAAGCTTATATCAAGAGGAATTCAAAGAAAAAAATCCCATCGAAATCCTATAAAAAAAAAAAATTTCAGGTAATCCGTAAATTTGCAATTTTGGCCGTGTTCGGCCCCTCATAGCTGGGAAAGGAAGCAAGTTACCAAAAATATAATAGTTGAGCGCTACATTAATTTTTCATAAGGAATCTAATGAAAAAACTGCATCAAAATCGGACAAAAAATGAAAAAAGTAGATTTTTGAGATTTCCCCTTTTTGGGACCCAATATCTCAGGCCAAAAAGAAAAATATGTGTGTTTCCTGTAGTCTGCTGAAAAAAAATAGGGTCGGTAGGTCGGCAATCTTTTTTTTTTCAGGCATCGTCAACGAAATCTGGAAAAATTTTGGGTCATTCCCAAGTCCGTTCTGAAATTAATCCTACAAACCGGAAGTCCTGCCATTTGCATTGTGTTTTGGAAGAAACTTGGCATATTTCTTGATTTTTATCTATTTGAATGTCTTTTGAACCAAATAAAAAGTTTAAATGTCTTTTTTATTAACTTTCCGTACCAGTGGAAGCATGTTACCAGATAAACTTATCAATTTACAGAGGCCTGTATCAAAATAGGGCCAGTTGATAACAACGTTGAACTTTTTTTTTATGAGAATCAATAAAAAGTTCTAGGGTCGGCATCTAAAAAATAGGGTCGGTCGGCCTACCGTAAACACACATATTTATTCTTTGGCCTCATTAACGGTACATGTGACATGAAATCTGTTGTCATACTGCCAATTGGAAATTTCCTTAAGATTACACTGAAAGAAACCCCATCAAAATCCGATAAATAATAAATATTCTACAGCCAAATATATGAAAACACCTAATTTGACCCTGTTTTAAAAAAAAAACGGGAAGGGCCACAATACCCAAAACCAATCCCAACTTTCCTTTTGTGACAAGGAACATTATTTTAAAATTTCATAAGGATTGATCAACTAGAACTGAAGTTATCACACGGAAACGAAGAGTCTACAGGCGCCGCCGACGACGCCGCCAGTATCATACCAATATACGACCTCAAAAATTTTTTTGCGGTCGTATAAGAAGGCACAGTACACCATATAATATAGTGTCCTTAGTAAAAATGTGCCTTCATGTTCCCTAAAATCCAGGAAAAAAAAAACAGGAAGGCACATTTTATAGAGGCCATAACTCTGTACAAAATCAACCAACCAGATCTAAATTCGAACTTGATCTGTATCTCACCTAGATATACTCATATACCATATATGAAATCAATATGTCATGCGTTTACAGAAAAAACTCCGGAAACGTATATTTTTCAAAATTTCACTAAGTCCAAGGGCAATACAAAAAATGTAACTCTATACAAAATCAACCAACCGGAACCAAATTCGGACTTGATCTGTATCTAACCTAGATATACTCATATACCAAGTATGAAATCAATATGTTAAGAGGTTACAGAAAAAAGCTCCGTAAACCTATATTTTTCAAAATTTCACTAAGTCCAAGGGCCATAACTCTGTACAAAATCACCCGACCAGAACCAAATTCAAACTTGATCTGTATCTCACCTACAGTACAAACAGAGGCATTCAGTTAAAAATCACTCTGGTCCAACAATTTTCACCCTTGTCACCCCGGAATTCACAGGCATTGTCGGTAAAATTTCACCCAAAAATTCGTAGGTAATTTTCTTTGATGTTGGGTCATGTGATAAATGCCCGTGAACGTAGGACTTCCACCAGAATTGTCCGAGTTTTATTTGTGTCCTATTTGCCTCTTAAAAAAATCAAGTTTTAGGCTAATATCAAGACGAAAAAATAAACTCCATGACAACCAGGTTTCGTATGACTTCCCTTTCAAAAATCGTATTTCCGAACGTATTAAAAAATGCCACGAATAAAAAAAAGACAACTGGATAGCTTAGACATATACTTATGTAAAAATATCTCCTCAATTTCCATTTGACCGAGAATATTGGGTTAAAACATGTCTAATTTCAAAACGTAAGCCTCAGTAGATTCTCATACTGACATGCTTGAATGCTCAGGTTGCACGAAATTGAAGCATGGAATTTCTATTTTTATGAACAATCAAAATTCCCCTTAAAAATAGGCTCGCACGTATTGTTTGTGACAAAAATAGGAGAAAGACGTACCCGTGATCTCTTCCAAAATTCGCCTAGGCATTTCAGAATTAAATTATCACTCAGCAAAAAGGAACTTTTATACTATTGGAAAGCTGTTTTGGATAAAACACATATACGAAGAAATGAGAAAAGTTATCTACTCAATAAAGAATTTCTCCGTCTGTTGAGGGTGGCATTGTGTAAAAAAATAATAAATGCTTTTATGGAATGTTTTAAGTAATTCTTGGAACTGAATATTCACTGAAATATTCCCTGCTAGGATTTGTGAATATTGCTTTTCTCTGAAGCTATTTTTCATTTGATTTTGATTTTTTTTTATTCAAAGTTATTAATAGCGTGCTATTTATAGGTCGTCACTCACAAAGATTAACCTTGACCTAACAAAACCAAATTACGCAATTTTAAGGCTGAAGTTCGTGTAAATTATTAAATAAGTAACAAATTATTTTATTACATAATGATTATAATAGTTTTATTTTATTGGATGAAAACCTGTCACATGATATTCAATTAAAAATCGAATTGACTCGCTTTTACTTTCACTTTCATTTCTCAGGTCTGCTTAAAAACGATATTGACTCGCCGTTTTAAATGGCCAATGAAAAACAGAATTACATGCAGTCACGCGACTTTCGGCCAATCAGAATTGCCATGTTATATGTATGTTCGGGAAACCAAATATCGAAAGCAGAAAATGGCGTTGGGCTAGAAGGACACGTTTGTTGTTCTCTATTCACATCAGAAGCATTTTGCAACAAGTAGACTGCTATTTACAAATACCCGGAAGGTGATCGAAACTAAGAACATGCGATACACAGTCGGGGTATGCGTTTTAGTAGTTCTGCAAATTTCTTCTTGTCTTATCACAGGAATTTCA
>MJUU01049309.1:0-17918 GCA_002080025.1 Modiolus philippinarum
TGAATATCATTTCTTTTTCACTTGTAAATATAATACACTTTTAAGAAACACTGCATGAAATGATACGTTTAAAAAATTTAAGTATAAATGAAATTTCAAGTTTAAAATTTAATGTATGATTTACGCTGAATTTTATTTCCTCTTTCATAAAGAATAATTTTTTAAAATAAATTCCAAGTTTCCTTTCATTTAATTTGAATTTATCGAAAAATAAATAAGCAATTTATTGTGAAAATTATGCGGGAATAAATTTATAATTTACAGTTTTGTATACAAGTTTATACTTATTAAACCTAAAATTTAATTGCAAATTTGCTCTCAAATTATATTTCTTATATGCAACAGTTTAATACGAAATAAAATGTCATTAAACTTAAAATTTATGATCAAAATCAATGTGCATTTATATCACATGAAAACATCGATTTAATCTAAATAAAAAAAAAACAGAATTTAATTGAAAAATACAAATTTCGAATAACATTATGATATTATACGATTATGGCCCTCGGAAGACGTGAATATCCCAACTTGTAAAACTGCACTAAGGTTATTACCCTTTTCCCAAAGGAAATAGTGCAGTCGACAAATTCGGATATTCGACCGACTTCATGGGCCGTTACTGTTTAATTTTACCGAACAAACACTAGAGGTACCATTTCAAAAATAAATAAATAAATAAATAAACAAAATGTACTCATAAAGATTATATAAGGCTATTACTCAGACGTAACTTTCTGGAGTTATTCACCGGTGATTAATAGGGTTAATCCATGAACGTTGTCACATCCCAGGGTTTTCACGGGTGAATAGGGTTATTCCACGAATGCTGCAATTTTGGTATTTATTTCTCGGATAATTTTAGGGATATTCACCACTGACTTGCAACAATATTCAGAGCAAAAATATCAAGATTATTTTATATTTCAACCAATAAAAAATTAGATTCCTTAGCATGTAAGGTTGAATACATGTGATTTAATTGCGACAAAATGTTGATGATTGTCAAGAATTTTATTAAATAGAGGTTTCGATTCCCAAAATTCGTAAACTATACAATGAAAAAAGTTGTTGCTCATTTCAGAGACAATATATTGTCCCTGCTCTTATGCGCTAACAATGCAACCGATATTTCAGCCTTAGACTGGCTCGCTCTCTGTCGGGATAAAATTATCGGCCCAATTGTTGTATGTTTTCATTATAAATGCAAAAATTTCTTTTGCATGGTGCGATGTAGACATCATCTATACCACTTGAAGTAACGCTAACTTAATGTAGGCACACGTGTAATCCGTCGAATTTTCAGTTCACTTTATAATTTCTTTATTGATGTACATGTACGCAACGTGTTTAATTCTCATAATATTTTTTCTCTACTCAGAAAAATCAGTAGATCTTCCTCTATGAGACCATTGTATGTATGGACAATAACTCTGTAAGGATTATTACAGAAAGTAAAAGATTCGAATTTATCCCCCTTTCATTAGCAAAGGGATGCAACTGATGATTTTCTGTTATATCGATACTATCTGAATAGTTGTTACCTCCCTTCACATGAGAGTGTACAAGCAAAATGCGACAGTAATTTTTGATTATGATAAAATACAATATATAAATTATTGATTATGATAAAATACAATATATAAATTATAATATTGTAAATTATTATGATTGGTTCCAATCAATATATCCTCCAAAGTTAGATATACAGAAAAGGACATAAACCACTCGATTTACATCTTTTTTGGTTAGCACAATTCTCATATATATAGTTATCTCCGCGACAGGCTTAACAATACCGTCTCATAGGATCATTAAAAAGGGCCTTTAATAGATATCAGTACCTTGTTGAAATTTTTTGAAGTTTCGGTCCGGACTGGATTCAAGATTCATTTTTACTTTATTATATATATTAAAACTATAGACACGTATATATATATATATATATATATACACGAAAAGGGTATGGTACATGCAAATTTAATGATCCGCCGTTTCCCTTTATTATTCAATATTTTTGTATCTTCCAAATGTTTTGACTCCATCTGCACAGTAGAGACATAAATTGTTGAAATTGCCATCTTATAGTAATCTCGATTTAAAACATTTAGTTATTCTTTACTTTATCGAACCTTAACTGTGCTTGTGCTTTCAAATTTATCGACAGTATTGGGTAGACCATTTCGGCACACCAGGTTTAGCCTATTTTACCTCGGGAAACCGGGATTGCCCGCTTTGTTAATGCCGGGAATTCGGAAAGAAACGGGAAGGGCATGTGAAATCGGTATTTTTTAAGGCGAAATTAAACGGGATTTGGAAAGACGATATATGTAAAACACACTGTTTCCGGATCCGAAAAACTGATTTATTTTGCTCCTTTCTCGATTTCCCGGACTTAAGTTTTGGTAATACTGATAAGCAATCTTCTTATCTTAAGTCTGTAGTTTGATGTACGGGTAAAATTTCCGAAAGCATCATTTTCAGCAATAAGTCACGGCTTTTATTTAGAAGTTATATATTTTATTTTGAATTGTTCAAAATCACAACACAAAATTGAAGAAATGAGAAAAACTGATAACAGGTTGTAAGCACATAATATGTTAATCACAGGGGTAATCGTCGGCAAAGTAAAGATCAATTACTTCAATTCTTATGAAATTCATTATTAGATGATCGAAACAGTTAAATGTTTGTAAAATCAGAATTTTTGATGAGTAAGAAATGTTTCAAAACAAGAAAAACCAGATGAAGAAAGACCAAAGACATGATGATTTAAGAGGGGAGGACAGTTGGGTGCCCATTTTTCTTCTACCGCCCCTTTTCTCCTTTATCCCTACTCTTTTCTCTTTCTCCCGGTCTCCCTTTTTTACCTTTTCTCTCTTTTTGTCCCCTGTCTCATTCCTCCCCTTTTCTACTTTTTCCCACCCCTCTCCTTTCTCCCGGTCTTCCTTCACCCTGTCTGGCCCATATGTGAAAACAAAGTAAATGAAAAACAAATAAAATATAAGCATTCCATCTCAAGTCGATAACAAAAAGAGGTACTATACGCTAATCCATTGGAAGATCTACTAAATTGAACTATTATGAAAAAAAAAAAATACAAATAAAAAGAATATGAAGTGTGTATATTCAGTGTAAATAGAAATATTCAGTCCGCATATATTCCATATCGTTTTGTTCAAAACTACAGAACAAGAGGTTTTGAATCCACAAAAAAATTTCTACGTGAAATAACTCAAATTTAAGTTCAACTAGAAGTGGTGCCATCAGAAAAGATGCCGCCGTGCGCGGTCCCGGCTTATGAATAGGCCCGCAGCATCCTCTCAGCTTGGAGTATGAGTCTTCCTAACAGAGGACCCCGAGGGAACCCCGGGATATAGAAAAAGGACCTAGTAACTCTGGCTTGCGGGGTATGACCCCTCCTAAACGGGGCTGACCCCGAGGGAACCCCGGGATATAGAAATAGGACCCATTCCGTGGTTGTGCGGGAATCATAAATACACAACCCATCTTTCGGATGGGATGAAAACTCAGGTCCATGTGTTGGAAGAAATGCCACGCTTCCTGCACGTTAAAGAACCCTTATAGCAAGCTCTTTTTTGAGTGGTCCGTAGGTGATCGGCTACAAGGCTAAATTCCCGCTCTTTTCGATTTCACCCTACTTTTCCAGTGGCAGTCAGAATTTCCCGTCTCATGGCCGTTTCCATACTCCAAAGTGATTATTTATTGACAAACTTGTTCTCGCCTTGATAGCTGAAATAGCTGAAATATTGCTGAGTAGCCGTTAAACAATATTCAATCAATCAATCAATCAGAAAAGATGGCCATCCCCGCACTTCCCTGTTTGACTCAGAAAACAGAGTTCCACTGACAAGCTCACATGTGACAAAATTGACATCTTGGGCCTCTTGATTCTACCAAGACCACCATCAAAAATCCGAAAGCTTATTGCTCATCTGCAGACTACATGCTACAATTCTATTACAAAATTAAATCCATAAATCCAAACATGAAGCTCACATGTGTCAAGATTGACATCATGGGGCCTCTTGTTTGCACAAAGACCAATAACAAACATTCGAAAGCTTATTGCGCATCTGCAGACTATATGCAACAATTCTATAATAAAATTAAATCCATAATCTAAAATGAGGAAAGAAATCCACTGACAAGGTCCATCTAACGGACAGAGGGACAGACGGACGGACGGACGGGACCAAAACAATATCCCCGCATTTTCTTCAGAAAAGTGCGAGGATAACTAGCCTTAAAATCGAGCGAAAATAAAAACGAAACCACAATAAGAGGTTCAGTGCATGTTTAAAACGAATGCCAATCATTCTGCAAAGTTTCATGAAAAAAAAACTAAAAAGGAGTTGATTACACAAAAAGGGTTCGACCAGCTTTTACAAACATTAACAACAGGATCAGTGTGAGCTAATGCAATCACTTGTCATCCGTTCGTCCGTAGTTCATTAGCTTTTACATTTTCATCTTCTGCTCTGGAACCATTAAAGAATATTCATTCAAACTTTACAGGAATGATGTATGGAAAGAGCTTAACAAGATTGCTCTTATATGCAGAAACTAATTATTTTTTACAATAACTTCGTTATTTTGTTATTTCTTACCACTGGACCGATGCCTCTGATGGTGGACTGTTAGTACCCTAGTGTATTCACCAACCAAGTAACCAGTGCATCAGTGCTGGCCCGAACCCCGATCTTATTTGAAAAATTGCAAAAAATAATAAATAAATTTAAGAATTTTTTGTTAAACCCCAAGGAGTATCTCCTTCTTGCATAGCTCTGTCCTTAGCTGATTTTGGCTCTTATATTCAGATTCTCTTGGTAATCTGTTCTCTAAGATACGGGACAGAATGATGATCAGTAAACATAAGACACTGTAAAAAGGCAAAATGGCGGAAGAATAATGCTGAATATATTTATAAGACACTGTTAAAAAGGAACATGGGGGAAGAATAATGATCAGTATATACAAGACAGTATTTAAATGGACACGGAGGAAGAATCATGTTCAATATAAATAAGTCACTGTTCAAAGTGACACGGGGAATGAATGGTGACCAGTATATAAAGCACTTTTACAAGGGAACGCGGGGAGGGGGACAATGATGATCAGCATATAAACGACACTGTGATAAGTATGCAAATTATAGGACGCTGGGGGAAGAATAATGATCTGGATACACAAGACACTGTCGAAAGGGACATGGAGGAGGAATAATGGTCAGTATATATATATATATAAAGGACACTGTTAAAAGTGAACGCGTGGGAGAATGATGATCAATAGACACTGTTAAAGGGGAACGCGGATGGAGAATAATAGTCAGTATATATATAAGACAGTGTTAAAAGGAAACACGGAGCAGAATGATGACCAGTATATACAATGTATATGACACTATTAAAAGGGAACACGGGAGAGAAAAGATGACAAGTATATATATATAAGACAATGTTAAAAGGGAACATGAGGAAGAATGGTGATCAGTATACTAGTACATTGATAACTACTTAAATGGAACACGTGAGAAGAATAATGATCAGAATGGTGTTAAAATTGAACATGATAGGGCACTGTTAAAATAGAACATGTGGAAGAATAATGATCAGTATATATAAGACACTGTAAAAAGAGAACACGAGAGGGGGGCCGAAAGATGATCAGTATATATAAGACATTGTTTAGAACACGGTGGAAAAGAATACAAGAAGGAACACCGGGGAGAAAAATGTTCTGCCGGTATAGACACAAAAATGTTTAATGAAAAAAACAGTTAAATGGGAACACGGGGGAAGAAAAAATTTTCAATATATATCTAAGATCAGTATTATATATACGTTACTGTCCAAAGGGAACACGGGTGAAAACTGATGATCAGTATATATAGGACATTGTTAAAAGGGAATACAGGAACAGAATAATGATCAGTATATATATATAAGACAGTGTTAAAAACACGAGGGAAAATAATGATCAGAATATATATAAACGGAGGTGGGGAATAATGCTCAGTATATATATATAAAACAGTGTTAAAAAGGAACACGTGGAAAAATAATGATCAGAATATATAAACAGGAGAAAATAATGCTCAGTATATATAAAACATTGTAAAATTGTAAAAAGGAAACATGGGGACGGAATGATTATCAGTATGTATAAGAAATTGTATAGAATCGTGGGAGAGAATAATGATGATCAGCCGGTATAAAGACACTGTAAAAAAACATGATAAGGGTAAAAAAGACAATGTAAAAAAGGAACGATGATCAGTATATATAAGACATTGTTAAAAGGGAACACGGGGGCAATACTGTGAATAGGGACACGGGCGAAATGTACATGTTAAAAGAGAACACGGGGGAGAAAAATGGTCAGTATATTTAGTTCACTGTTAAAGGGGAACACAGGGGAAGAATGATGATCACTATAAATAGGACACTGTTAAAAGAAAACACGGGGCAGAATTATGATCAGTATATATACGTCAATGTTTAAAGGGAACACTAGGGATGAATCATGATCAGTATAAATAGGGCACTGTTTAAAGGGAACACGCGGCAGAATTATTGTCAGTATATTTAAGACACTGTTAAAATGAAACAGGGCGCAGAATTATTATCTATACTGTCTAAAGGGGGAAGAATGATGATCAGAATATAAGACTCTGTTAAAATTAAGGGACACGGGGGACAAATGATGTTCAGTATATGTAATTATAAGTCTTAAGACTTTGTTAAAAAGGGATACGGGGGAAGAATTGTGGTCAGTATAAATATATAAGGCACTGTTAAAAGGTAACATGGAAGAGGAATGATCTATATATATAATATGGCACAGTTCAAGGGTAACGCAGGTGAAGAATGATGATCAGTATAAAGGCCTTTTAAAAAAATCATTCGGTCCGCCATTCGGTTACGGCATTTAAATACATTGAAACAGGTCCGGTTATAAACCCAATACGGCAAGTGTTGTTCATCCTGAACACAGATCACAAAACTGTTCATATTTAGATTACAATGTCATTGTTTACTGTGACACTGTACTAATTTTGTTAGAATTAAAATGCATTCAGGGTTTAAGTTTTGTATTGTTAGCTAACCGTTCGAGCGATAACCGGAAGCAGAGAGTGTTTGTACCTCCATTTGATGGGAGAGTTCAGATCAAGGAAAAGATAACAATACTTTTTGAAAAGGGCTATATAAATGACACTGTTTAAAAGGAGCACGGGGGGGAGGGGGGGGGGTAGAATCATTGACACTGTTTAAAGTAAACATGGGTGAAAACTGATGATCAGTATATAAAGGACACTGTTAAAAGGGGACTTGGGGAAGAAAAATTATCGGTACATTGTATATACAAGACACTGTAAAAAGGGAAGGAGGGGCAGAATGAGGATCAGTAGATATAAGATACTCTTAAAAGGGAACATACGGGTAGACTGATGATCATTATGTATAAGACCTTTAAAAATTGGGGATAAAAAAAGATCGGTATATATACATGCAAAAAGGGATTGAACACAAGTTATACAACATTAGTGACGTTCTCTCCCATAAAATATATATATACAAAGAACAGTTGACACATATAAGACACTGTTTAAGGAAGCATGGGGCAGAATGATGATCAGTATTTATACGACACTGCTTAAAGAGAACATGTGGGCAGGATGATGACTAGTAATTATACGACACTGTTAAAGTGGAACACGGGACAGAATGAGGATCATTACATGTACATATACGACACTATTAAATGGGAACACGGGGACAGAATAATGATAAGTACATGTATATACGACACTATAAAAAAAGAACATGGGAGAGATAGTGATAAGTATAAAAACACACTGTGAAAAGGAACACGGGACAGAATGATGATCAATATATATACAACTGTTAAAAAGGGAACAAGGTGACAAATTGATGATCAACATATATAAAACACTGTTAAGAAGAATGATAGTCAATAAATATACGACGCTGTCAAAAGGAAACACGGGGGAAGAAATATGATCAGTATAGGACACTGTTAAACGGGAACACGGAGGCAAAATGATGATCAGTATATATACGGCACTGTTAAATGGGAACACGGGGGAAGAATGATGATCAGCATATATACGACACTGTTAAATGGGAACACGGGGAAAGAAAGATGATCAGTATAAATACGACACTGTTGGGAACACCGGGAAGAATGGTGATCAATATATATACGACACTGTTAAAAGGGAACACGGGAAAAGAATGATGATCAGCATTTATATGGCACTGTTACATGGGAACACGGGGCAAAAATGATGATCAGCATATATACGACACTGTTAAATGGGAACACGGGGAAGAATGGTGATCAGTATATAAACGACCTGTTAAAAGGGAACACGGGGAAAGAATGATGATCAGTATATAAACGACCTGTTAAAAGGGAACACGGGGAAAGAATGATTATCAATATATATACGACACTGTTTAAAGGGAACACAGGGAAAGAATGATAATCAGCATATGTACGACACTATTTAAAAGGGACACGAGGAAAGAATGCTGATCAGCATATATACGACACTGCTGAATGGGAACATGTGTTTAAATATGTGTTAAATATGTATGAAATTAGTTGATGATTGATTGGAGGGCCTCAATGAAAATTAGATCAAGTCTAATTGAGTCACCCTCATTAAATAAAGAATTTACTTACTTACTAAACACGGGGAAAGAATGAGGATCAGCATAATACGACACCTTTAAATGAGAATATGGGGGATGATGATCAGCAAATATACGACACTGTTCAAAGGGAACACGAGGGGAAGAATGATGATCACTATACGACATGTGAAAGGGATAACAGGGGAAGAATGATAATCAGTATATATGCGACACTGTTGAAAAGGAAAACGGTAGAAGAATGATGGTCAGTATAAAAACGACCTGTTAAAAGGGATGATAAGTATATACACGACACTGTTAATAAGGGAACACGGGAGACGAATGATGATCAGTCTATATGCGACACTGTTAATAAGGGTACACGGGGGGAAGAATGCTGATTATTATATATACGACACTGTTAAATGGGAACACGGGAGAAAAATGATGATCATTAGAAATACGACACTGTTAAAGGGAACACGGGGAAAGAATGATGATCAGTATATATACGACTCTGTTAAATGGGAACAGAGGGGAAGAATGATGATCAGTATTTATATATGACATTGTTAAAAGTTAACATTGAGAGGGATTGATGATCAGTATATACACGAAACTGTTAAATTATTGGGAACACGGGGAAGAATGGTGATCAGTATATAAACGACCTGTTAAAAGGGAACACGGGGAAAGAATGATGATCAGCATATATATACGACACTGTTAATAGGGAACACCGGGAAAGAATGATGATCAGCATTTATATGGCACTGTTACATGGGAACACGGGGTAAAGTGATAATCAGTATATATACGACACTGTTAAATTGGAACACGGGGGAAGAATGATGATCAGCATATATTCGACACTGTTAAAAAGGAACACGGGGAAAGAATGATAATCAGTATATACGACACTACTAAAAAAGAACACGGGGGGGGGGATAATAATGTTCAGTATATATAAGACAATGTTTAAAGGGAACACATGGTCTAAATTAGGATAAGTATACCACAGTGTTAAAAGGGAACACGGGAAAAAAATGATCATCAGTATATATACCACAGTGTTAAAAGGGAACACGGGAGAAGAATGATTATATAAGTATTTATACCACACTGTTGAAAGGTGATACGGGAGAAGAATGGTGATGTATATGTTATCGAGCTCTTTACAGCTATGTATCGTAAAATATCAACCCTTGAGCCAGAATATGAAGTGCAGGAGCGAGTGAGCGTAGCAAACGAGCCCCAAGCTTCATATTCTGGCGAAGAATGATGATCAGTATATACATGTATACGACACTGTTAAAAGGGAACACGTGAAAAGAATGATGATCAGCATATATACAACACTGCTAAATGGGAACAAGGGGAAAGAAAGATGATCAGTATAAATACGACACTGTTAAATGCGAACACGGGGAGGAATAGTGATCAATATATATACGACACTGTTAAAAGGGAACACGGGAAAAGAATGATGATCAGCATTTATATGGCACTGTTACATGGGAATACGGGGCAAAAATTATGATCAGCATATATACGTATGAAATTAGTTGATGTTTGATTGGAGGGCCTCAATGAAAATTAGATCAAGTCTAATTGAGCCACCCTCATTAAAAAAAGAATATACTTACTTACTTAACACGGGGAAAGAATGAGGATCAGCATATATACGAACCTGTTAAATGGAAATCTGGGGGTGATGACCAGTATATATATATGACACTGTTCAAAGGGAACGCAGGGGAAGAACGATGATCAGTATATATACGACACTGTTAAATGGTAACACGGGGAAAGAATGATGATCAGTATATATACGACACTATTAAATGGGAACACATGGGAAGAAAAATTATCGGTATATTTACGACACTGTTAAATGGGAACACGGGGAAAGAATGGTGATCAGTACAAAATGTATATATACGACACTGTTAAAAAGGAACACGGAGAAGAATGATGATCAGTATATAAACGACACTGCTCAATGGGAAGACGGGGGAAAATGATGTTCAGCATAAATACGATACTGTTAAAAGGGAACACGCATGAAAAATGATGATCAGTATATATAATACGACACTGTTAAATGGGAACACGAGAGAAGAATGATGTTCAGTATATATACGACACTGTGAAAAGGGAACACGGGGGAAGAATGATGATCAGTATATAAACGACACTGCTCAATGGGAAGACGGGGAAAAATGATGTTCAGCATAAATACGATACTGTTAAAAGGGAACACGCATGAAAAATGATGATCATCATCAGTATATATAATACGACACTGTTAAATGGGAACACGAGAGAAGAATGATGTTCAGTATATATACGACACTGTGAAAAGGGAACACGGGGGAAGAATGATGATCAGTCTATCATACGACACTGTTAACAGGGAACACGTTAGTTCATGCAAACATATGTCATTTATGTGATATGCACATGCATAGAATTAAGCAACTTTGGCATACTTGGACTTTATTTTCGCAAATCTGTACTTTGCTTAAAAAGTCTGATACTGCTTATAAAATTGAGAATTTGGATTTATAATTAAGTGGCAGATATTTTTTAAATTCTGGATATATTAGAATTATCAATAAAAATAAGACTCTCTGGTAAATTTATTCTTGATACAAATTAACAAAATATGTAATTCAGAATCAATTTCATTTGAACTGCATTTTATATAAGACACTGTTTCAGTTCGTGTTTTTCCTAATTTGCAAACTATTTGTCGAACATGTGTGCCTTTCAACTAATCGTTATTCCAATGTGCATTGTTAATTCTTGAGAATTCTTATTTATGTCGAAATAACCGGATATCTATTGATGCTATTTCTTTACCAATTGTCATGGACAATTAAGTATTGACTATCAAGACTTTGTGATTTAAAATTATACTGTCGAAGTCAACATGAAAGGAATTTAGACAATCCCCCGTTTCTCATCTATAACATATAGCTACGTAATAAATATCATAACACTAGGAGTTTTCCCATACGCTAGTTTTTTTTTTAAAACTATTGAACATTTTCATATCATTCATTAATGCATCTTTATAATTATCTTTTAAATACAAGAAAATATTTTTATGAGTCCCCTGTCCTCAGTTTTAATGATCTTTAATGTCACCTCAAAAAGGAACCCAACGATATATACTTGAATTGATGTTGATAAAAGTTTTTTGATTATCCGCAATTTCATTAAAATTGCCATTTTTAGTGCATAAAATTATAAACAATCTGATTTGTTCTTGACTGTAATGCATTGTACAGTTCAGGATAAAATGTTGATTACTATCTTCTATGACTCCACATTTTTGCAAAGTCTCTTCATGTCGGCATGGATATTTTATAAAATCGCCATTTTTTCTATTACTTTTTTTTGTTTTTGTTTTTTGTTTTTTGTTTTTTGTTTTTTTTGTTTTGTTTTTTGTTTTTTGTTTTTTTCGTTTTTGTTTAATTAAAATATGATGTATTTAAGACAAGATCATGTCAAGAAATTTATATAAACGTAGTTTACATTTATCATGATTTTTTTTCTTTTATTTTGATTTTGTTTATTTCTTTATATTAGTCATTTGTTATACAAAAATTTATTCAAATCTATTATATGGGCCATGAATTAATTCAAGATAAATCTTCAACTTTTGCTTTTGTGAGTGAAGTTCTAGTTATTGATACTGAAAGCAGATTTTTATCATATTTTCTATATTTTATTTTTAGCTCATCCGGGTGAGTATTTGCCACCACATGGCGTCCGGCGTCCGTCTTTCAGTTTGTCCGTCTTAAACTATTCATTCAAAGACAGAGTCGATAGCAACCAAACTTGATCCAAATAGTCCTTGGGTGGTCCCCTTAAAAATTGTATCCGACAGGTTCATACCTCAACCAAATCGGCCGTCTGCGGATAACACAGTGTTCAAATTTGACACTATGGAAAAAATATTCAAAGATTTTCTCCATTTGAACCAAACCTACTCACAATGGTCACTAGATTACCCTTTCCAAAAGAACCATTAAGAACCGAACATTGTCACAATGTATGAAAAAAAAGGGAAAAAAGCATTGTTTCACAATGATCCTTAGATGATCCCATTCAAAAAAGGTATGTGGCAGCCGGGTTTTATCTTGTCCAAGATGTCCGCGAGCAGGAAACATAGCTTAAAATTGGACAATATGGATAAGACATTCAGAGATATTCTTGTCAGAAACTATTTAGTCACAATAGTCCTTGAGTGGTCCCCTTAAAAAATTGTATCCGGCAAGTCCCTACCTCATCCAAGATGACCGCCGATGGGATCGAAACATAGTTTTAACATTTGACCCTAAGGAAAGGGTATTCAAAGATCTTCTTCTAAGAAATGAATTATCCTATTATAACCAAACTTAGTCATAATGCTTAGAAAGTCCCTTCCGACAAAAGGTATTCGGGAGGACCATGCCTCCTTTAAGATGACCACCAGCAGGGGACAAAGTTTTAACACTGTACCCATGGAAAAGACATTCAAAGATCCTCTTGCCAGAAACTACTTGTCCAGTCAAAATCGAACTTTGACACAATTATCTGTAGATGGTAACCTACAAAAAGGTCTCCTGCAGATCAGTTCATCATTCAAAATGGCCACAAGCGGGAACATAATTTATGTTGAAATCCATAAAAAATAGGTCCCTGAAACCTTTTATCCAATTTGATCCTAACTTGATCTCAAAGGTATTTGGTTGGCCCTTCAAAATGTGTATATGGCATGTCTGCATCCAATCTAAGGTGGCCTCAACAGGGAACATAGTTTTTGTCAGATTGGAACAAAATCAGCAATCTTTGTAAATGACCTTCCATACATCATTACTGTACAGTTTGGTTGAATTTGCATCAGTGGTTTTACAGGAGAAGATGAAAATGTGATTTTTCCTTTAGGGTCTAATGTTAAACCTATGTTCCAAGCTGACGGCCATGTCTTTTGTCGGAACTGAACAAAATGAGCAATTTTTGAAAAGGACCTAACATACGTCATGTTTAATTTGCTTCAGTTGAAATGAAAATGTATTTTTTCCCATAGGTTACAGCGTAAAACCTAAGTTCCGTGATGGTGACCTTGTTTTTTTTGTCAGATCAAAATGAAATGAGCAATCTTTGCAAAGGATCTTTAATATATCATACCTGTAAAGCTTGGTTGAATTTGCTTCAGTGGTTTCAGAGGAGAAGATGAAAATGTGATTTTTCCATAGGGTCTAATGTCAAACCTAAGTTCTGTGATGGCGGCCATGTGTTTTGTCAGATCGGAACAAAATGAGCAATCTTTGTAAAGGACCAGCCATACATCATTTCTGTACAGTTTGGTTGAATTTTCACCAGCGGATGAAAATGTGATTTTTTCCCATAGTGTCCAATGTTAAACCTAAATTCCGCATGCACTGGCGGCCATGTTTTTGTCGGACCAAAGTGAAATGAGCAATCTTGGTAATGGACCTTCCATACATCGTTCCTGTACAGCTTGCTTGAATTTGCTTCATCATTGTTGAAAATGTGATTTTTCCAATAGGGTCAAATGTTAAAACGTATGTTTTGCGCTGGCAGCCAAAATTTGTTTTAAGATGAGATCGAAATGAGCAATCGTGGTAAAGGACCTTCTTGTAAAGATTGGTTAAATATGCTTCAGTGGTTTCAGATGAGAAGATGAAATGTGATTTTTCTCATAGGGTCAAATGTTTAACCTAAGTTTCGAACTAGCAGTCATGTATTTTGTCGGATTTGAGCGTCATGTGCTGTCTTCGTAAAGGACCTTCCATATATCTTTCCTGTAAAGTTTGGTTAAATTTGCTCTAGTGGTTTCAGAGGAGAATATAAAATATGTGAAAGTTAAACGGACGGACGATGGACGCCAAGTGATTCAGTGTAATAGCTCACACCGACCCTTTGGGTCATGTGCGCTAAAAAATGCGGTTTCGGACCAAATACTTGGAGAATACCATCAGAGATGTTGAGAATAACATCCTACCAACAGTGCACGGTTTGTTTCAAAGACGGTAATTTGTATGGCAATGTGATGACTTTATGGACGGGATATCTCAAATAATTACTCATCTATTGTATGCTTTAAAACTGATACAAAGGCAACAGTTTCTTGTACGTGTTTCCTCCAGGGTTAAACCAGTTTATCGATTGTTATAATTAAGGGCCCACTATAAAAAAAAAAAACCGGCCGATGCCCAACAGTCTGATAGTGTTCAGTCGTCGTGTCAATGCTATAATTGCTAAGCTTTCCAGTCTGGCTCATGTAAATAGAGCACGTCAAGGCGATACAAATACATTCTAATCCTAACCCTAACCCATGGTAAACACCAAGCTTTTATTGTTGAAGTAATCACGAAACCTTGCTCATACCTCAGAGTAAGTTAAAGACGATTCAAGACGATCCCTAGCACCAGTTTGACGGGAATTTATATTATGTATTAGTTTCCTACCGTCTGTCTGCCTGTCCGCCTGCCTGTCTGTCTGTCAGTTCCGCATCGGGAAAGAATTTAGTTAGCAATGAAAAAGTCTTCTATGTTTACATATTTTAATGGTTACGATTTGTTTCTAGTTTGAAAGTTCATGGGTTCTGTGTTTTTTTTAAGTTTAATTACGTCATGCTTCGATAATTAGTTTTTTTTAAGTTCCAGGTTCTTTTTTTTTAATTTGTTGTATTTTTCTCTCACTTTCTTTGGTTTTAGAAGCCTTTCAGAGTTCATCGAAAATTATCCAATACAGGAGTACCCTGCTAAGATCATGTATTAGTTGGAAAGCCACAAATATCCTTAGCCCAAGAAGTTCAGTGATTTTTCCTTTGGCCGTTTTTTGTTTTTTGCTTTTGTTTTTTTTTTTGTTGTTTTTTTTTTTTTTTTTTTTTTTTTTTTTTTTTTTTGTTGTTTTTTTTTTTTTGTCGAAAGGGGAGCAAAATGATCGATGATACAAGCTATGATGGATATGACCTTCTATTATCACTATGGATCGGTTTTGAATTTAAACGATAAAGTGTTACATTCCCTTTAAACCTAAATTGAATCCCTCAATATATAAATTGGGATTTTAGCACTAGAAACTGCCAGTCTACAATTTCATGTGTAAGGGAACTGAAACTGGCAAAGTTGTTAACTTTTGAATGGCGAAAGTTACTGTAAGTTTAGTTTCTGCAGATTGGCATTTTAAATACTAATGAATTATAAACTCAATAAAGATAGAATACCAAATTCGAAAGATGTATAAAAGTTGATGAAGAACTAATAACCAATTGAATTTAAATAGAGCGCTTAAAACATTGCAAGTTCGGTATCAAAGTGCTTATCGAGAATTTCTTTTTTTACGTGAATGGCAATTAAATTCTATAGAATTGACACGATTAATTAACTTATTTGCATCAATGTGCATTTTTTGCAGTCCATTTGTTATTGACGCCAATAAGGCATAAAATCGAGTCGCAGCTATAGAAATTTTAATGCCATTGCTGTAAATAAGGAAATTCTCGATACGCAATTCGACCCCAGTGAAAATACAATTGGTTTTTCGAGTCAGCACCAAACTAATGACTACTTGGCTTGTGAATACCATCGGGTACTAAAAGTTTACAAGGAGAGGCGTCCAGTGGTAATAAAATAGCAGTTTTTATGTAAAGGGTGCAAAGAACCTTGTGCCTATGTAGGTTTTGGGACCTTGTGTTCAACTGAAATATGTTTACAGACCATAATATTACGCACCCCAAAAAGTTTGTAATAACTTAGAGTCAAGAAATATCAACGTGGGGTCATATTTTATGTTATACTAAGATACTACCTGATGACTTGCTATCGGTTCTAAAGGTGTTATCTGTATTAGCCCGAGAATATTTGTGGTTGTTTTCAAGTACCAACTTACCTAAAAATGAATTTAAAAACTAATAACGTTATAAACAAAGCCATATTTCAATATCGGTTCATGTTACGGGTGCATGCATCTTTCGTGTGGAAGGTATTTCCTATCAAAATCCAAAAATCGCTACTTTTGTCATACTGATCTGTGACAAGGACCAGATCTTGCCAAATAAAGGACTACATTTTACAAAACATTACAAAGAAGCAGACTATAAAAGTACACATGAAACATGTCATACATCTGTATTTTAGAAAGGATCTTGTTTTGTTTCTTCAAAACTTTTTTTAATTGACATAATTGACTGTTTACGTGACCTTTTTTATTCCAGACAATTAACTTGCGGAGTGTCTTAGTACTGAAAGGTCAATCTTAACATCGGAAAGTCCGTAGCTGAAACTCGGCCAATATAGAAAAAAAATATAATAGGCTTAAAATTCATATCGCTTAGACAGTTTAAGTCATTTTAAGACACAAATATAACATAGCCAGGCAGCGTCCAACAGCACGCAATGGAAAACCCGGCAATACGCTTAAATATGTTAACAAAATATGTTGAAATGTTCGAAGGTATCTTTAAGGAAATTAATTTCTCGCGCACCGTCTCGCTAGCGTTTGCTTGTGCTTGTACAAAGTCCGGCTATCCCGAGGTCTTGTCTCTGTTTACTGTTTATGTTTTGTCTTTCATTTGTGTTTTTCGTGTGCAGTTCTCTTGTGAATTGTGTCCTGTGGTTTTTGTTTTATTTCATTTCTTTTGAAATGCCTGTACCAAGTCAGGACCATTGGGTTCAACAATTTTTCCAGTGGTTTCCCACTTACTTTGTCCTTTTGCCCCTTGGACTTTGGCTCTTGACAGTTTTGTTCGGTAATTTTGTTATTACCCCCATTTCTTATTTACATAATCCACATACACATTAATTTGTTCTTGTTTTTTTCATGTTTCCATGCGTTCCGTTTATTCATACTGTATACTGTACTCTTGTCTCATCCTTTTTTACCATTGAGCAAATACTGTCTAGTAAAACAGTGATAAACTAAACAAATTTTTACATGAGGTCTTTAAGTTTCTAAGTAAAAACATGGATTTTAATTATAATAGTTTAATTTCCTGATGAATCTGCAAAGATAGACTCTAGACTCATTTGTGTAGGTAAAAATACTTGTTTAACAATTCACACTGTACACATTTAGACGTCAACCCTTAGGGAACGACCATTTGATTCGGGGGGGGGGGTGGCGGCTGGTAGATTTTGTAAATAAATATTCTGTCCCTGAAAAAGTTAGAAATAAATAAGCTGGCCTGGACATCCAAGAAAATAAATAATG